>JAUZND010020384.1:2063-25699 GCA_034780555.1 Coelogynopora nodosa | reverse complement strand
CATATATGTTAAATATGTGCACATATATGTACATATTTGCACATATATGTTAAATATGTGCACATATATGTACATATTTGCATATATATGCTAAATATGTGCACATATATGTTAAATATGTGCACATGTACATATTTGCACATATATGTTAAATATGTGCACATATATGTACATATATGTTAAATATGTGTACGTATGTGTACATATATGTTAAATATGTGTACGTATGTGTACATATATGTTGTTAAATGGGTGAATTTCGTTTTGATCCCTGTCGGCTGCCATACCTGCAGAGAGGAAAAACAGACTTTTATTAATTATTGCCATTTTAAGGTTGATATTTACAATATGAGTTAAACATTATAAAGCATTTGTAATCATTTATCATGAAGTAGTTTCTGTAATCCTTGAAATTATTTAAAACAATTTGGTGCCATTATCTACAGATATGCTTGCATCTTATGTTCTAGCTGTTCTATGCAAGAGGAGAACAATAAGGAGAGTGTGAGCTCCCGTCCAGAGACAAGATGGAGTGGTTCCCGATCAACCACCACCATCAGCTCCAGTCCAACCAAACTAAAGATCAGAATTGGAGTTCAGGAAGTGCTTAATACAGAAGTTCCACCAGATACTGAAAGCCCTGATGGAGAGTCAGGGTAAGTTATTTTACGATTAATTTGTTTTGTTGATTTCGTCCTGAATTATATGTTCATTATTTTTCCATATTCAATAGGATGTATCCTAACTAGAATCTTGCATAACAATCTATTCTCTGCCCTTTTTGTGATATTTCATCTCATTTAATAAAATATGATTCTATTCTTCAATCAAGTGCATTAGTATATACTGTTATATAATTTTTTTTCATTTTTTAATTTCTTACTATTTCAAATTATCTGCTGTACATATGCATATCTAATTAATTAGTTTGATAACGACATTTTAAATATATGTTTTCTATGACGCGAAAGTTAACTATGCTAATGTTGACTCTCTTTCACCACAGTTGCCTAAGTAGTTGGAGCATGGACCCCGGCTCTGGTCGGTCCTGCGTCCTCTGTGGCCTGAAATCGCGCTCCGAGCTAGGTCAAGGAGACCTGGTACCCCTGATACTTGAAGGCGGTCCCCTACGTGGCTGTTGTCCTCCACCACCAGACATGGGTCCAGTTGTGGGAGGCGCGGCCGTCGATGAATGGAGTGTGGGGGAACACTGCTGTCTCGATGCAAGTCGCCGACTCCAGCAGTCTGCCATCACAGGGTGAGTTATGTTCAAGATGTTTTTACGCTGGAGATATTTGGTTTGCACAATCCATAAAGTAATTTTCCTTAGATAGCACTAGAACATTACATGTATCTTTTTCACTATTTGTTGAGTTATAATATATGTTTTTCATTTGGGTTTATTATAAATTATATAGTATATTTATATTCTTTCAATTTGATAAAATTGTTTTGAAATAGCTAGTGCTTTTATTTTGAGATATTAAACGTTAACATTTCCCTATCATTAAGAAGTGTACCTGTTAAAATACATAAAATACATCTCATACTTCTAATATAACAATTTTGCACTCCATAACAGAACGGACGGTAAATCGTGTCTTTCGGGTATAGCTAACTCGTTCTTAGACAGCTCCGGTCGTCCGTTTGGTCTGCTACCTGAACTTTCGCAGGTGGGTCATCCGCCATGCACACTTAGCTCTATCGAGACCGAAATCTTCGTCCACCAGAATTGCATTTCTTGGGCTACTGGGGTCACCACTTCAGATACGGTAAGAACATTAGTCAACCATTTCCTAATAAAAATAATATTGATACGGAACACTATATTATTATATACAAGGTTCCTGTCTACTCAAAATATCACATAAAAACTTCAACAGGGTGGCCACTGGTCAGGGAAATCAGGAACGAATTTGAAAAAGGTCAGGGAATTATTGCATAGTCAGGGAAAGTGGTGGAAAAAAGTATGCTAAACAGATGATAAAGATTATTTTTAAAAATTGTGAAAATCTTCTTAGAGCAAGGGTCATGGTGTTGGTGAAAACCAGTCTCCTAACAAAACTAAATGTATCCACGAAACAAGTATTTGAGTTCAGAATGGAATGCCGCACATTTCTTGTGAAGATGACACAAAATATTCTGGAACAGTCACTTTTATTGCGCAAGCTTACAACAACAGTTTCCTCTTTGAACTCCACATTAATAATAATTGTGACTTAGCTAAAACATGTTTTAAGTTTTTGGCAACTTTGCCGCATGATTCATAAAGAATTCCCTCAGGAGTTGCAGATAGTGCAATTTTGTAGTTCAGCGACTTATGTGAGAAGGCCAATAATGATCAAACTTTCAAGAACTGGAATTCTTAAGAACATCATCTTGACTGTATTTATTCAAATATTGTGTGGGCCACCCTTTTAAATTGTAAAAAATGCGTTCCGGTTCTCACCAAAACTAAAAGTATATATATATAGCGAATTTTTAAAATTAATCACGACTATGTGCAAATCTATAGTAAAAACATCTTTAGAAAAATCACTCTACTTTTATTTATTCTAAATAAAATATGCACTTTTAGATCATACCATGATCATTACCATCACCTGGTGTTTGATTACATATTTTGATGCTCACATGTTAGTCTAGTCTTTTTGTAATAATTAATATTAAAAAGGAAAGTATAAAATAATATCTACAAAATGGTTTTTGTTATTATGAAAACTTCAAAAATTTGCTGATGTGGGAACCCTGTATATTTATTTCTATTAAGTATTATTGTGAAGATACAACTATTGCAAGATCGTCTCTATTAGTGTTAGTTTTGCATATTATTAAACATTTAACCAAACCAGTAGTTTTCAAGAATAAAGAAACTATCCGGTCGATTGTAAATACTCAAGAAATCGAACAATTTATTTTAACATTAAAAATATTAATATTTTAATAATTTAATAAAATCTTACATGATTAATCTTATTCATAATCGAGCATTTGTGACTGCCATCATTTGTGGAAATATAAAATCAATGTTTGTTGCCTGTATTGTGTATATTTTAATTTAATTGCAATCTTTAAATTAATGCGAAGTGAAATATTCATCATTATATATCATCATTATTATCAATATCATCATTAATACAAATCTTTTGTTAGGAATATTTAATTCAAAAATACGATTTTAAATCTGAAATTATTTCTTATTTTTATATCTTTATTTATACTTCTATTTGTATTTCTATATATTTCTATTTGACAATTAATTCACATTCAGACAAAAAAACTGACCATCTGGATTCTATTGGTCTTTATTTTTCTATTGCTTTTTTTCTTTTATCATATTTGAAGTTGTTTACAATATTTTTAGGATGTTATTAAATGTTTGTTTAGCAGGATCAATGCTATGCAATTTACTAAGTATTATTTATATACAATATTATTTTAACATGTTCTTGATAATGTGTAATATATGAAAGGATTGAAATCATTAATATTATTTTATGTATCTTTTATTTATATGTAATTTGTCTATTTTGTGAATATTTATACTTATAATATTATATTGTTTATATTTACTAATATTTAAACTATATAACACATTAAAAAAGGGAAAACATTTTAACAATCTATCCTTATTGTAACATCATTTACAAATTTTAAAATATATCTCTGTAATATTCTTTATTTTTTGTGTTTACTTCATCGCTACGAAATCCGCAGGGCGAGTTTTCTGGGGCAGAGGCGGCAGTCCGTAAAGCGGTCCACCAACGGTGCTCCTTCTGTCTGCGGCCAGGATCAAGTCTTTCGTGTCGTTCTGATGGCTGTCAGCGCTACTTCCACTTTCCTTGTGCTGCTGCTGCTGGTTGCTTCCAAGAGAGTGCGGCCCTACTAGTCTGGTGTCCAGAACATTTGGCACAAGCCGACACCTCGGGTAGGATATATCTAAATATATATTTTAAGCGTTTTCTGATGGATTGTAAAATAACAAAAAATAAGTTATTTAATAAATCACATTCTGTGGGGTACACTTGTCCAGAGACTACCATTTATATTCAGTGCTGTACGAAATAGTTTAACTAATTCGAATTAAATATTTTATTATTGTTACTTTTTAATCGGCATTTGTTCCCTTTTATTGCACATTTTAAATATTTTTATCTGTTAATTAACTACATTTCATAACTCTTTGTTTTGCAGATTGTTGTTTGTTTAAACACTTTTATTCGTGTACCTTTTTAGTTATATATATATGCAGGGTGTTTGCGACCTGAAATGACTTGAACACCTGGAATATAGGCCTTTATGTGTTTTTAAATGTTGGGATGCATTGAACACGGCCGCTTCAAGTAGAACTGTTAACACCACCCACTTCTTCCAATGCTGCTACCACCGCTCGTGTTGTGTCAACCTCTTCAAGTGGAACCCTTACATCATTTACATCCACAAGCAGATCAGTACCTCTCTATGTTAAATAGGATGTAGTAATGTGAGACATTATAATATATCCAATCGATGTAAAAATGTACCCAGACAGTGAACAAGGCTTGATCGTGATAAAATAGCTTATACAGCAAATTATGGATTGGCACCAGTGTTTAAGAAACTATTAGTTGATGAGTTCTCGAAATCTGATGTGTTTGTATTCCTTTTTGAAAATTGCCAATCGTTGTCAGATAGATCTAGCTATTCGATATTGGTCCCCAGAAAAAGAAGTTTCTGCACGACGATCCAATTCAAATAGCAGATTCTTTCGAGTGATCCGTCTTCATATCTTTTCAGTTTAAATTGTTTGGTGTGTACAGATAGAGCTCTATATAAATATGTAAATTCAATTTTTAGTTTATTATACATTATGTGCTTAACATTTTCAACTAAAAAGCCTTAGAATTGAGTATTTGAATAATCTGGAAAAACTTGGAATCTAAAACTGATAAATCCGCGGGCACTGTATATGAAGAGTGTTACAGAGCCGAAAGGTCGGATGTGTAAAATTTAGATGCCACTCAATTTAAGAAATAATATATAAAGCCTTCTATTTTACACATTTTCTATTCAATTGTTTTACTGAAGAGGCATTTTATTTTAAAATAATGTTAAGCCGCGTGACGTGATAGCATAAGTTATGGCTGGATGGTCTTTGTAAACTGGTCCTACCTCTACCCCTAATATCCAGCGGAGGAATCGTGCTGCCGTATGTGCGAAAGTGTGGGTGACGTGTATGACTTGATCTTGTGCACCTCATGTGGTCAACACTATCACTGGACCTGTCTTGACCAAATGGGACTCA
Organism: Coelogynopora nodosa; assembly: GCA_034780555.1. Classification (NCBI taxonomy): domain Eukaryota; kingdom Metazoa; phylum Platyhelminthes; order Proseriata; family Coelogynoporidae; genus Coelogynopora; species Coelogynopora nodosa. The sequence goes on along the minus strand of JAUZND010020384.1, from coordinate 20,415 downwards.
ATCCAACTGTCCGGGTCGGTTGGCAGTGCGCCGAGTGCAAGACATGTCTCATCTGCAGGTCAGTCACTCACTTAACTGTATTTAACAGATTATTATCTTAATGCTGGAAACAATCAATACTGTGTCTACTAGCTGATATTAATTATTTGAGATGACACACTTTGCGTTACGGATGAACAATAATTATTATTAGTTACATTATGATTTTATCTAACAATTCACTATTTCAAATGATTTAAATATATTATATTGGTTTAGTATTTAATAATTTCAAGTTAGAATTCAATCCATAAAATGTCGATAAATAATATATCATTTTATAAAATTAATAATTTCAACTTGAAAAGCTATTTGACGTGTGAGATGCATGAACCTGAAATCTTTGCATTTTGAGATTTTTTAGTTTGAAATTAGATAACATCCTAACACTTGTTTTTAGTTTATTATATTCAGGGTTTATAATATGAAGTCGGAAATTTAAAAAAAAGTGTTTTCCGGACTGGAAAAGTATGAAAAAACAATAGTTTTTTTAGCAATTAATCTACACCCTTTTTTCTCAGTATTATTTGCAGGTTTATTGTTGTTATGAATTTAATTATTAACAGAATACAATGTACACATAAAATCATATATCCACAAAAAATCTGGAAATGGTTTTTAAAAGGTCTGAAATTCAGTTATGTAAAATGTGTATTAACCCTGCATATTGTATCAACACTAAATTTCTTACATTTCCAAACGTTACTTTTACGTTTTTATACGTTTGCAAATACATGTCAATTAAAATTCTAGTTGAAATTATATATTTCAGTTAGCAGCTGTGTGCGAGCTTTTAATTGATAACGTTTAAATCAATAAATAATTATGCAGGAATGTAATTAATGCATTCAACATATAAAATGCTATTCGATCAGGAAATCCGTTGTCAAGCATTCATTATCAACAGAACGGAAATGATGAGACTAACAATACCCGGGTCATGCCTCTTATTGTAATTATTAAAACAAGCATGTCAACATCCTTTCCGGTTTCCTTTTGGTGTTTTGTTGCTATAAACTAACATTTTATTTGAATACTTTGCAGTGAAACATTGTGACTATTTTAGCATTGAATAATACATGATTTAAGTCACGGTATCTGTATTTTTACTATACAATTATTGTTCTACACATATCAGGGTTCCCATAGTTACTTTCAAAAACTCGCGAATTAAAAATAAAACTCTCGAGTACTCACGAAATCTCGTTAAATGAAGTATATTTCAGAATTACTCGCGGAAATGGACAATTATGTAACAATTTAGATTTTATTGTTTAGGTATTAAAACAATAAATTATTTGAATTTTGCTCAAAATTAATTTACTCTAAATCGTTAATATATATTGTCATGTCATATTATGATCCTTACAGCAACCGGTTCTTGATTACCTAAATTATTGATGACCGGGTGACCATCTTATTTAATATGAAAGATACACAATTAAATAATATATAATTTAAATATATTATACTAGCGCAACAGTATTATTGACAACAATCAAATCTCATATTTTCAACAACACTATTAAAGTAGACATTCGTCTCATAAAATTTACACTTAAAATTTGTTTTCTGTTGAGATCTCTTTTATAAAATAAATAAACTTAAAGTAACAAAAATTATTTACCACTTTGCAATATAATATATAACATTTTGAAATACTTTGAGAATGTTTATTGTATAATATGTATGCTTTTATTTAATGTTAGGCATATTCCCACAATATATTCTATTCTAGTAACTCATTTTTTAACTTTTTCTTTTCTATAGTAAGAAGCGCTCGTATCTTGCTGCTTTATGTACTATTTTTGGAGTTATAAGAACCGACAATCTTTTCAAGAGATATTGTTATTTATTGAATTCGGAAGCACATGTGAAATAAACTGTCAGTGGTTTATTTTCAGTCATGCGCTCCCTAGACCTGGATTGAGAGGAGAGGAAATTAATTGCAATTTATTTCCGTTTCTAAATTAACTCTTTTTTGTTTAAAGAAAACAATTCTTGCTGTATTATTAAATTGTATGTATGATTTTTATAAGTAAACACGTATTATCAGTAAAATCGTTCTATTCCGAATATGTCAATTGTCCTGACCTATTTTTTGTTTATATATTATATTAGCAGAGTTTATATTGAAAGCCTAGTATAGTTTTAGAATTTGATATATGTTTTAAAACATCATATTGTAACGTCGTGCAATTGAAACTGATTTATATATAAGATGAGGGCATTTTTTTGAAGTGTGCCCATAATAGCTTATTGGGATTTTGTATGTTTATCTTTTTATGAAATATTAGTATTTTTTAATTAACATTGAAATGTTTCAATTTAATTTTTCCCATTCATTTCAAAATTAAAATCCTAGTGTGAAAATTGACGAACTGTTTTAATATTTTTCTTCCTCCAACAATGAAATAAAGTAATATAATTTATTCAATTTCTCTAGAAAAACAAAAACTGTCTTCGAAATCTACATGGGCCCTATTCAGAGATTGATGTTTTATTATTCACTAAAGACATTACTAATTTGTTAAGTCCATAATAATATCCAGGTTGTCTGCTTTCCTCCATCAGTGAAAGCAAGGATGAGAACAAGATGCTGGTGTGCGATGTCTGTGACAAGGGGTTTCACACCTACTGTCTGCGTCCCCCAATGGCTGGGATACCCAAGAACGTCTGGAAGTGTGACCGATGTCGAGTATGCTCCGATTGTGGCTCCCGGTCTCTGGTTGGCATTGACAATGGACAGGTGAGGCACAGATCCCATCTATGTTTTATGGGACACCACCTTTATAATTTTGGAATGAATTGCACATTACTGTGCCTTGTAATAATTATACTATTTGCACTTTTTTTAGTTTCTACTTCCTGTAATTAGAATGAAAATTACTGATCTTTGACTCTATTGATAGTTTCGTGTTACTGCTGATATACATAAAAAATTACAATTATTTTGTTTTGTGTGTTATAATATAGTATTGCTGAATTATTATAAAATACTAAGTATCTCTAGTAGGCCCAGGGGGCAATTGCACAAACATTTGAGGAGTGCAAATTGAAGACTTCAGAGTATTTATTTCAAGGTGTTTAGCTTTCACAAAACACTCCACGAATTGTGTTCCACTCTGCAGTGTAGGTCAATCCCAAAACTTATTTATAGACGGAAATATTTAAAGTGAGTAATACTAGGATTGGGTTTTAAACAAAGACATATTATTATCTTCTACAATGTAGTATGGGATTGACCTATATAGTATTCACCTTATACAAATTTCTTCTATTTTCGACTTCATTCACCTTGCATTTTTGAAAACACGCATTGTTCTAGTGTTTAATTATAACTGACCATGGTATACAAATATGACGCTTTTTTAAATGCAATTTACGAGACAGAAAAAATAATTAAATTTCATCACATGACCAAAATACATTATATATACGTATGTTTAATTTAATGTATTTTAATAATCTTCTAAATAAAATTTTATAATTATGCTTATTAGAATATATTATTATAGTGGATGGATTTCAACTATAACTATAGTACGCTAATTTTATGCCCATATTATTTTTTTTACTCTATTTTTAATTATAACTAAATACTGTATGTCATATGCCTACTATCATGTATATCATCTTAAACATGATGTAATTATATTAAAATATAAATGAATGATTAGTCTTTATCTGAGAATTCGGATAATAACTCTTGTGTCAGCTTGAGCGCGCGTTACTCTTTATTAAAATTAATCCTCTGTTTGTAAATTTTACGCTGCCGAATTGCCACAATTGGGTTCAAATTGTCGCCACTGTCACTACTATTCATTTGAATTTAACTAATAAAATATTAATGCAGAGAGTTTCTACCAATCTTGAGTTAAACCTGCAGAGCGCAGGGAAATCCAATAAATCAATAGTTGAGTAGTCTTTTGTGCAAGTCATACATGCAAAGTGTGCGCACTCTGCAATCTTCACTCGTCAATCTGCAACGTTTTGTGAAACTGAAATATTCAGAGTCTGCACCACTGTGCACTCCCCCAAATTTCTGTGCAATTGCTCCCAGTAGAACATTACTTATGTGATTTCAGTGTTCCAGTGTGCGTTGACTAGTTCACCAATTACAGTTTGACGCTTTTTACATGCATCTTCAGACGATCGTACATAGATGGCACAACAACTACACTCTCTGTGATCGCTGCTTCCAGACAAGGCGTAGACCCAACGCCTGCTGTTTTGTGTGTGAGCGGGCCTTCAGAACACCAACTCAGGTATAACTTAATGAGACTGGTCTTGTATTTAATAGTCCAGCGTTTCTATTTTTAGATACCTGTTCTTCATGACTAATCTGAAGAAATTCATTTTTTAATATGGATGCGACGTTCTCGGGATTTGTTAAAGAAATTGAAGTATGTACTTACGTTATGTAATAAATGCTAACAATGCAAAACACTATATACGTTAATGACAGGTTTCACGTGTTCCCTATGAAAGTGATATTATAATATTCTGTAACATTATGATGATAATAATATAGATGATGTCTGATGCAGAAACAATACAAGCCCCAAACAAGCGTATACTATTGTAATTTAAAGTTGGTTTATCTAAAAATGGTGCAAGTAAGTGGGAGAAGAAATTAGATTGCGGTTGCGGTTTCAAAAGTATTCATTTCAAGATATTCAGATGTCATTAGGTACCCTGGTCTCCCTACTGACGACTCAATTACAAATAGTCTTTATTAATAAGGTATTATAATTAAAAATTATTTACCTGGCTACGGTAAGCACGCGATCGTTGGTTAGTAGATATTATATTGCTTCTGCGATATTGCTTCCATTTTGGCTAATGGCGGCACTGCATAATCCATTAGAATGAAACAATTATTATACTAATTTATACTGCGAATAAATTCAAAAAGTCAAAACAAATACGATATTCAAAAAGTACATACTAAAATTACTCATACAATGAATAATCGATTATTATTAAATGGAAATTATCTCACATAAAATAAAAGTTTAGCTTTATTTTACAGTGTGACTGTTTCGCTTTAGTTTCTGATATTACTTTAGTTTTTATTAGAAATTATTCGAAATGTAATCAGTTTATCATTGGAAAATCGTGTTATCTCTTTCTTAATTGCTATGTAAATAAATTTGTTTTTCTTTCTCATTTTCATTGTGTCTCACCACCCGTCCCTGTCCCCTAATCATAAGACCGGTACTGGCGGGGGTCCGAGCTGCATCCGCCGGTGCAATCGATGTCGACGTGCGGTTCACTTGGAGTGCGATGTTGACTCGCAGGACGATGACTATAGCTGCCTCACTTGCCGCAACAGAGGTTCGGACACCATTAGCGAGGTAAACTTCAAGTTCTGGTCTTTGTAACATTTTTAGTGTATTTCACACTTCATTTCAATTTTATACAGGGCTTGTAACATTTTAAAAGATCGGAAAAGTCATTGTAGCCTAAAATAATTATCCGGGTTTCCGAAAAGTGTTGGGAAGATGCAACATTATAAATGTCTTGGAAAGCGATATATCTTAGTACTAATCGATACGAGTTTTTGCTCCGATTGAATTGGTATTGTATTTTTATTAATAATAATAAATGTTCAAAGTTTTAAGAAGTTTCAATTTTGTATCATTATAATGATTATAGTTTTAAAGTTGATCTGACATTTTTGTTCAACTAAGTTGATGAAACGTGTCAGAAATGTTTTATGGAAGTTGTTAAAAAAATTAGGAAAATTCCTGTAATTTGGTTTTGTTTCATTTCTACGAACGCGGTTTGTAGATTTCTATTAAATATTTTGCTATTTTTATTTATTACAATAACTACTAATTGTATATTATATAACATTCATAACACATTTTTAGCAGTCTCCAGGGTTTTTGCATTGTCTGAAACGGGTATTAGTTTAATTATTTATATTATTTTATATGACAATGCTCATTCCGACATGTTCTTGTTTTTTATTAGAAAAGCACACACATATTTAATTTTTTGATTGAAATCTGTAATTATTTAGTGTTAGAGTTTATATTATAGCTATTTCTCTTTTGCATATATATTTCTTATTTGAAATGCTAATAAAATAGCTGAATGTTACTTCATTTCAATTTATTATTACTGAAATTATTTAGACTAATATGCTATTAGTTTGATATTGAATTGTATTTTAGATTTGAGTGACTATAATTATTTTTTGACATCATTTTTCTACAGAATCTCGTGGATATGATTTTAATGTGCATATTATCTGTGAGGTTCAAATTAAATATTTTATACTGTAGTAGTTGTACTTCTTACTTTGAATACATATACATTATCAGCTGAATACTGTTAAATGCTATTCTTATGGAAATTATGAAATAAATACGAATTCGATAATAATTAATTTTTCAAAAGTAATTAATTAATTACTTTTGGATTAATTATTTTAAGGATTAATTAATACAGAGATGTATAAAAAACATATATTTTGTATATAGTTTATTGAAACATATGTTTTTTATACATCTCTGTATTAAGTAATCCCACTGTTATCTTTATTGGTTGTATACCATGATGAGACCTAATCTCTTTGTAATCTTCTAGGTTTTTAGCGGTTGGGATTTTTCTTTTTTTATTCAATGGCTGAAAATCTTTTGAATTATCTTTCAATTAAATATTATTAAATGTCAGCGAAAACTACTGAATAATTATTTTTCTTAATTTAATTTTCCTAATTATTTTTCCTTTTGTTATTTTGTATTTTATGTAAAATGTTGTAGATGTGCTAAACAAAATGAGCGAACCATAGGGCCCTCTATGTCTAAACTGCGCATGCCCCCTCCCCCACTGCAGCAAGGCGAATCTCTGGGCGGTGATGTGTCCCCGGAGGACGCGGACAGTGAACCGATGTTGCCCGGCCAGACACCCACCAGCTGCCACTCGTCTAACCGGCCAGGTTCCTCGGCCATACGAAGGCACTCGGAAGACACTTCACAGGTGAGAAAATTGTCGCACCAGCATCTCCTTATCTGTGGACGAGACTGACTGTTTTGTGCACATTTCTGTTGGAATAGTCTCGTATCTTAGGTTCATAATCTTAAATGTTGTGGGGAATGATTCATGGTTGAAGCAAATAATGCTCACCGTTAGGATCATAGCTGTTTTAAATAACTATACTATTCACAGTAATAGTTAAATGGGAATTTTTAATGAGAAAATGTTTCAGGGATATCGCTTCATAAGTTATTAACATATTTTTAATATAGTTTTCCAATTATTATTTAGTTTTTTTAAATGATTAACCTTTTTATTCTTATTATGTTTTTTTAATTTAATTATTCAGAAATATTAATTTGCAAACGTAAAATATGGGGAAAATTTTCTTAAAAAAACAAATAAACACTTTTTTTTAATATGTTGTGTTAATGCAGGCTAGTTTTCATATAATATTGTAAACTATTAGTCTAGATCAGCTTGTGCTCATTCTCACGGGCTTATTACGTATTCTTTCTAACTCTATCATACTATTCAGGTAAAATTAATTACTGTTCCTTCAAAATCGTATTAATAAATTATAATGAGATAAGTTTTAAATGTTAGGATTTAGTGCTTTCTAAACTATACAAAATATAATTTTATATCTGTCAATCAAAAACGTAGTTCTCACCACTATTTCACCACAATCTTCACTGTAACCCTGCAAAAGGACAGGAAATGTAATACACCATTACTTTTAATGATGTCTAGAAAGCGGATCAAATTTAGATATTTTATTCATTCATAATATAGTGTGCTGCATAACTTTATTATAGTCACTGTCCATAAAGTATCCACTATATTAAAGTATAAAAGAGGTTGTCTAATAAATAATTTAAGAAAAACCACCTTTTATTCTTTATATTTGATTATTAGTTTCATTATGATAGTCATGTGGGCAGAGTCTTCATATTCTCAGTACCGTATTCTCAATACAAGGTATTTTCAATTTATAATCGATAGCGTAATCTTCTGGTGTCATTGTCAACTTTGTGGATAGCTCACCGAATTAATATTGTTAGTGGCCAACAGAATATAATATATACAATGATATTATCAAACTGTTATTAACCTATAAAGAATTATCGTGGAGACATCTTCATTGAAGCTAAATTTTATTAGATTTTAATAATTACTTTATTTTCTCACATTTTTCTATTTTTTAAAATTCTACATTTGAAGTATACACTATTTGTATTTTTTTTTTACTATACAGCGTTTATTTTTAACTTGTTATAATATTTGTATTCATGTTTAATTGTTAACGATGAAAAAATTTTCCTTCGTTTTATTTATTATTTTAAAATGGTATTATTATGTTTAAACGTTTGCAAATTTAAGTAAACTGTTTATTATAATTGTTTTCATCTTGTAACTAGTGAATGAAACTATTGACATTTTATTTTCACCATATTAGTCTGTAGTTTTTCCTAGTTGAGTTTTCTCGTAATTATAATTGTATTATGCATTATGACATTATTATGTAAGACTTGCTCACGTATTTAATTTTTAAATATATAAATATTGTACACATTTAAAAATAATAATTTACTTACGGACCTGAATCCGCAACTAGTGTTTTTTCTCCCATCCTCCAATAATTAATCTCCAGTCAGAAGCACCCAATTTCCGTTTGAATTTCCTAACATTTCGTCCCCCTTCATGTTCAGGGCGCCTCAACGAGCACGAGCCCCCTGCTGATGCGCGGATATGGCGAGGATGAGGGGGAAGAGGAGGAGAGCAGCTGTGAGACCGGGGGGCCGGAGATAGGCGGTGCCGGGGGCAGCAGTGGTTCCTCGGCGGGTACCTTTCAACACCCCCCTCCCCGGCCGGTGGGCAAGGCGGCAGGGGGTGTCTCTCGGGGGGGCAATGATGCCCCCAGGAAGAAGCAGGCGCCTCTGTCTAAGGGAAAGGGACGGGTGAGTACATCTTGACGATAGTATTGATTATATTTTTATTGATCGTCGAAGTTGACATACTGGTTTGCCTGGGAAATGTGTAAGTATAAGAGTGATTCAATTATTGTATTATAAGCTTATAAAAATATTCTGCAGCACTTTTAAAATTTGTAATTACTATTCTAATTACTAATTGTATTTATCGGTATAATTTTTTATTTTACTATTAGTGAGAAAATTATATCAAACTGTTCGCGGAAATCATGTGTAGGAATCTATTTTTTAATATTCAGCAATGAACTTTATCGTAAATTTTTATTTTTTATGTTCCATAGAGTATTTTGCAACTATTGTAAGTTAGTTATAATAATATATGACCTTGACATATATTTTGGTTCAAAATAATACTGTTTTATCGGTTTCAATCGGCTGTAAAATTGAAGCTTTAATAATACAATATTATATTGTATCTATCCTAGATTTGTTGTTTATTTCAAAATGTATTAGCTTATTGTTTTAATTACCCATTACAATTGTATTTTTGTTAATATAGCAGAAATCAATATTATCTTTTTCTGATCAATTAAATTAACCATGACAGTGGTATTTTATGTTATGTTTAAAAGTAGTCGATTCATTTTAATTATTTTAACATGTTTTAAAATAAAAAATTACCGTTGATCATCTTTACACTTATACGTGCTATTTTGACTGAATTATTTTTTGTTTGAAACATTTATTTTTGCCATTTAGAAGATGAAAATTCGAAAAAAATCTTCCCGCGGAAAAGTATTTCGCGCTCTAAAAAATGTTGGTACAATTCATGTCCTGTTTCGATCTGTGTTTTAGTTTTGCGTTCTGTTGGACCTGTTTCGCCTGTTATTGCTTACGTAGTCTATATTCTTTATTGAATGTTCATTAACTATTAACTGTTATTGGAAGAACCACATAGAGTCACAACTCGTACTTTTTGTAATATTTCCAGATAGTTCCGGGCAAGCCAGCTCCTCTCAAGCGGAGCAATTCAACTGCAGCTGGAAGTCGATCGAGACGAGCTAAATCGCGTAAAATCAGTTCCGTAAGTCGTGCCACTGTAAGTTGTTCTATTTCGTCTCCCATTATTCGACTCTCTGTGTCGCCTTTGCGCACGAATATATCGTCGACCTTTTGCTAATGGAACTGGCTGCACTTTTTAGGTCCGATTTGTTCGTTGGATTGACCATCGACACTACTGGGTAGTTCAGGTAACCGTGATACTTGGATTTTAAATGTTAGTAGTGTTCGTTTGTTTCGATGAGTTTGTTTTTCTGTTACACGACAGGCAATTTTTGTATTTTCTGGTTTGATTAATATTGTTACATTAGGCCTATTGAGTGTTAAAAAACTAATTATGTTTTATGTTCAAGTCATTATAAGGAATATATTAAAGAATTTGACATTAGATAAATCTTTGTGTGGTTTATATTGTATCCTTTGTTTTATGAGATATTTCCGGTTAAATTATTACAATTTGTATAACCTTATACTGTCACTTCTGATATGTTCTGACATAACTATGTAAACAAAGAAAACATTAAAGATTTTGATACACTTTTTTTCTCAATGGTGATTTTTACTTATTTTGATTGTATGTTTTATTTATTAGTATCTAATTTTATCTTATTTAATTTCACCGATTTCTCGTCAATTATTCCTCTACAAACTACGATGTCGTTATTTGTATCGATTAGTTTTCCAGAGAAATTATATTTGCTTTTTATCTGCAAAAATATTTACTATTCATAATTAATTTCGTGCTATACTGCAGATAGACAAAGACAATGTTACTAGTCATTTCTCGGGATTAAACTGTTAATATTAATTAAAAAAGGAAGTTTACTGCGTATGCTTTAACTAGAACATTACTTTATATGTAGGAAATCAATATTTACCCATTAAAATAGATGCTTTGATGTTGCATAGGAAATGTTTGTGTTACGCTAAATCTACATCGTTTATTTAATTAACAAAAAAGTTTATTTATCTAGTATAACATTTTCGCATTTTTAGATATGTTTTCAGTAAATTCTAATATATTTTGCGGTTAATTATTTATTGCTAGTTATTTTTTAGATTTAAGTAATAAATATACTTTTTTAAATTCAAGTGAATTATATAGCAATTTATACCCTAATAAACATATATTTTAAACTGTGACGTATATTATAACTTTCAAATTATTGTTATGACTATAATAATAATTAATATTATTTTGAAATTTTGAAATGTTTTTCCGAGTGGATGTGTAGTGTTAATCTTAATTTAGTTTATAAAAGTGCTGAACAGAGAATGATTTTTTGCTTTAAAAATTACCTTGTTCTATAACTTTCTAACATATGATTTAACCTGGCAAAAGCGAATAATTATTATTTAAAAACACTAGTTAAAATAATCTATGTTATAATAAAATTAATGTGATAAAATTCTATTTTTGTGATATAAAAAACTCATTTTTACTGTTTACTGTAAAGCATACATGTGCATACATAGTGGTCGAGATATATTATATTATTAAGCGTACTTAAAAATTATGTGTAATGTATTTTTGTTGTTTACGTCATTTAAATCCTTCAAATTAACCACCTTTATTGATTAACATAATTAATTTTCTGTACCATACTGATAATTTTTAATAACAAGAACATCGGTGAAAACTCCATAACATTTGTTTATTATTTCCGCTTTACGTTTTATTTAATATTCTAATTATTAATATAGAAAACTATTTAAAAGCTCGTACATGAGGGGAGGGGACTACCATAAAAAGTACGCGGGCGAACATGTGATTGAGGTCAAATGGTATTTAATAACTACAGAGTAGGAGGTTACCATAATATTCTAATATTTAACTATTCAGGTGTGATGGTTAATAGCTTCGTCAGTAAATATTATTTTATGATGAGCATCAAGTACTGAGTTTAGAGTGGCCATACCCTATTGCTATACCTATTGGTCGACCAATGTATTAAAGCACGTCTAACTTCCCCCACCATACAGTGCGAGTCAAAGGGCAGTGAAGACAAGGACGAACACCCGAGCACCGTGGTCCTTTGTCGGGCCGACGATCGCTTCATGCTGGAGCAGGACATCTGTCTGTCCTGTGGCGCCCTGGGGCAGGAGGGGGGTCTGCTAGTCTGTGTCCAGTGCGGTCAGGCCTATCACCCCTTCTGTGCCGAGGCCCGCCGACTGCGGAAGGTGATGGTGGAGAAGGGCTGGCGCTGTCTGGACTGTACCGTGTGTGAGGGCTGTGGCGGTACATCGCAGGAGAACTTGCTGCTGCTATGTGATGATTGTGATATCAGTTATCATACCTTCTGTCTTGACCCGCCGCTCAAAGATGTACCCAAGGTAGGCTGTCTACCTGCTTTCCTGCATTGGGCTGTTTTATTAACTATTTATAGCATTACCATATTTAGTGTGGCATACTGCATTTAAAAATAGTGAAACTATACTATTATGGGTCAATTGACATCTCTACATAAACTTATATTCTCAAATTTGTCATATTCAGTTGTTACTCTTAAGTGTTGTATGTGCCATTTTATGTATTTTGCAATATGTTACGTAGGTTAGATAGTTCCAAGAAATTTTTGCAGGGTATGGAATTGATCCGCGTTTAGCATATTGTTTAACTAATTTTAATTTTGCTTTTGTTTTAGCAATATAATCAATAATAATATATCTAATAATATCTTAATTTATTTTGAGTTCGGAGTACATTCTGGAGCACTTCAGTAACACGTCGATCACATAAGTTAAGTATGTACTTGAATTTGAAGAGTGTACTCAAATACGGTATACTGGATTTTTTTGTATGCACTTGATTAATTAAATTTTTGAGATGCAATTTTTTCGTTGAAATATTTTTTGCTTTATATAGATAATCATACATCATAATAATAATAATACTAATTTCATCATAATAATTTCCTGTATTCTTTTCATGTTGTTTGTATGCTCTATGAATCAGGGTACCATTAATTGAAACAGATTAAAATTCATAGATACTCATAATATATCACGTGTTTTCCTCTTAAAAATATATTATAATATGTACTATCTTTTCCTGAACATTTTTAAAACGCTAAAAGCATTTTGTAAATCTCATTAAATGTTGTAATTGTTGAAGTCTGGTAGAAATTTCTCTCGAATGAATGGCCACCCTTCCACACACTCCACTGTACAGGGCGCTTGGAAGTGCCAGAACTGTGTGGTGTGCCAGTACTGTGGCAAGCGGGACCCCGGCTACAACGGCTCCTGGCAGGACAACTGGACCACCTGTGCACCCTGCATGTCACAGACGGCCTGCTCCATCTGTACCGCCCAGTACAAGGCGGACGAGTTGATCGTTCTGTGTGCCCTGTGTCAGCGCTGGAGTCACGCTGCCTGTGACCAGCTGAGGACGGAGGAGGACCTCGAGTTGGCCACGGATCAGGGCTACAACTGTCTGCTCTGCAGGGAGAAGGGGGCCGAGATGGGGCCAGGGCACAGGCGGGTGCTCAACGGGGGCAGTTGTCGGGATAGTCAGGTGGGCAGAGAGATGATCTTATCGGTACCACACACGTATCTCGCCTCTTTAAAAATATTTGATCAAACTACTGTATTGCACGTTTACATTACGTTCATTGCATTATGTTAATATTTTATGTTATTCGATAACACCCATAATTATCGATTGCAAAACTCCGCCTACCGTGAGGTTAACTGGTATTTGATTATTATCATGACATATAATAATATAACTAAATCGATAAAAATGATAATTATATATAGATGTTTGAAAATAAATTTTAATAGGTTTTGAAACTGGTGGGTTTTGCAAAGTTGCCTCATAATAATTAATGGAACTAGTGGAAAACAAGCCAATTGAATATGTTATACAGCATTTTGATGATTGAATATCTAATAAAGATTTTCATTAGGTTATTGATTTTTTCTTAAAATCTTTGTTTTCATTTTCAAAATACATTTATAATATGTATAGCTTATTGATAATAAAATTAATAACATCCACTTTTCCCCATATTATAAAAAAACAATAAATCTTTGATAAAATGTAATGAATAAAAATCTTCAGAATACAAAACACTCTAACATTACAAATGAATATTATTACAGTAATTACTTTGATATATTTAATTGTGATTATATAATCCTATCCTCAACATTAATTTTACTCTAAAATCAAACGTAATTTTATGATATATTTAAGAATAAGTAATCCTAGTTTTGGTAGTACATGCTCGTCCGGTATCATCTAAATCCTCTTTTGCTTCAGACCTGCCTGACTACAAGTCCCTTTAGCACGATTGGCGGCATGACCGGTATCTCTCGATCTCTCTCTTCACCTGCCAACTCGGCTGGAGATATGGACCAGCCCTCCTCACCCATTGAATCTCACAGGTCGGTACAATGTGTTCTTTTCGCACTCCTTGGCTCATTAATTCATTGTTTAAATGTATAATTATGGACTTTTTTCAAAATAGTATATTTTTGTTAAACTATTTCAATTTGGCTTAGAACTTGTTATCGTTAAATTTACTAGAAAATGAATTTTAAAGTATATTTATTGTGACGTTTTAAATAATAATGATATGGCCGACATAACAATTTAAGTTTTATTAACATATTATAAATACTACCTTTCCCGAGATCACAACATGTGAATTACATTTTTTAACTTATTGAAATTGTATCCTGGAATATGGAAGAATATTTCACATTATTTAAACAGGATTATTATAATTTAATAATAAATAGTATTTACATAGAATGGACTATCTTTTCTTAATTCCACGTACGAGTTAAAACAACAAACAGCCCACTAGGAAAAATCTACAATCGAGACGTTTAAGTAAATATTTATTCACGCAATCGTAGACTCTGTCTTTTTTCTGGTTTAAACAAGTAAGGTATATTGCACTGGTTTTTGTAAATTACGATATTGTGTGGATTATAATTTGACGATAGAAGTAATCCATTACTATCGGTTAATGTGAAAATAATGTCTTAATTGTTTTTGTTTGTTTGCAGTATATTTCTAATTTAAATGATAGTTTTCTATTATGTTGACCAATATTATATTCAACTGATACTTATTTCATACAAAAGAAATCGTTTTGATATAGGATGGGAGAAATGCTTGGAAGGAGGTGGATTTTAACGAATCACCCAGCAAATAACTTTTTTATAATATATTTTTTGTGTACAACTGAATAACGAGTCAACAATAAACTTTGTTGCTATCTTTTACACAGCGTTTTTTCTGACTTGGAATAATGGATCGATAATAAATAAATAGTGGAAGTAAGCCACACTTCTCGGTGATTAATGGAATTGCAGCGGAAGTCAATTAATGAGAGGCAATGAAGTTCTAAAAGGATTTTTAAAGATAAAGCTATTTATTATTTTGATACTTGGAGAAGTGGATCATTATTTTTATCATTTTGACATGAGATTAATGTTATCAGTATATTCTTGTTTAGTTTAGACTATGATCATTTTCAAAAATAGGAGGTTTCGTTTTTTTGGCATTATTATAAATTAGTTAAAATATATTGTACTTTCACATAAAATTAAATATAATTCTATTTTAGGAAGTTAATATTGTTATTATACTCTAAATTAATTATGAAGTTGTGTAATATAAGCAATAAGTTAGTGTATTCCGATACCTTTGTATGTTAAGAATGTTGTATTAGAATACCAAATGTATAATTTTAAATAAATTAAAGATTATAATAAAATATATATTTATTATTATATTGAAATAAATACATTCTCATGTAATTTAGAAAAATACTGAGATTATTTCGATTTTCACAAATTTTTGTCATTGGTTGTATTGATAGTTCTATGATTATTTGTATCTTGCCATGAAGGATCTACTCGATATATTCATTGCTATATATACAATCGAGACCAAGTATCGGTATTTATTTGCTATATTAATGCATTTGAGTCGAGGTTTTTAACATTTTTAAGACTTGTTGTGTTTTTTTTGTATAATAAATGTTGTATACACATTAGTGCGAATTTTAAAAGGCTAACAATTTATTTTATAAAATAACGGTACATACTGAATAATAATAATATGTAGCAGCTGAACCGGCAATTATTCGAAAAGTTGTGTATGTGAGCCGGATATCATGGCCACAACATTAATTTTATTTGTAAAATAACATTCAGCATCTCATTGTCTTATGTTATCTGAAAATCTTTCATTTGAATCGCCACGTTGAATCAATCCATCCAACTCCTCACCTTACAGACAGTTCTTCATCGACGGCGTAGTGGTGAGTGAACCAGGTCTTCGCGCCATCAAACACCGCATGCCCAAAGCTCAGCCACGCCGCCAGCCAATCCAGAAGCGCGGCCAGGCAGCCGTAGCCCTCAAGGCCGCCACAGCTGCCCAGGCCATCACCGCGGGCACCGCCAATGTGCCACTCTCGGGCGGGGCCAACTCGCAGCTCGCCCGCCTGTTAGGGACCGGCGGAGGGGTACATGATGGAGGCGAGTCTACCACAGCTGGCGAGTTCACGGTGCCGGCCACTCCTGCTCATGTGAGTGCTTTCTCATTCTGGATATGGCAAGGTACCGCGGTCCATTGAAAGTGTTATATACAATTCAATCCTTAGGAAGGTTCGATTTTACCTGTTATATAATAAAAAAAATTAAATCATTAATGTTTTGTATAATTAAAGTGTATCAGTATATACAGGCCTGTGATTTTTCCGCTTTTCGGCGGATTTCCGCTTTTTTCAGAGCAATTTGGTTGGGTCTCGAGATTCGTACAAAAATGTAATAAAATATAGTCACCCTATACCCCCCCTCTTTCCCACCACCAGTACATTGTACGCGATCACACTCCTGTGTACGTAAGTATATATTATATTTCCATTTTAAAACGTTTTTTATATAATACTATTAAAAAAAATTGTGCTACGCGCAGTGTTTACATATAAAGAACGTCTAATATGGCTGTAGAGAGACAAGCTACCCTGGCATTCTGAGTTGCCATTAGGTAGGGCTAAGCACAGACATTATGACTGCAGGGAAATAAACGACCCTGGCATGCTGAGTTGCGATTAGGTAGGGATCGTCTATTGACCCATCCCTCAATAGCCACCATATTCAATTAAAGCTCTTGAAACAATTGAAGAAGCATCTACTCCATTTCATTTCAGAAGAGGAAGTCAACTCTTATGATTTGGAAGCCCACAGGTAATCTACTAGTTATAATATATATTTTTAAAATAAAATATAATCATTGAGGTAATGCATTATGGATAGCAGGATGTCATTTATATTTGTTTATTCATATTATTTGTGTTGGTTATTCTCACCTTGTTTTATTAACTTATTTTCAGATTCGTAGTGGATAAGGATCTTCCAGTGTTTTCGGAAAAAGGTAGTGTTCCTGATCGCCTAGATGAATGGTGGGCTAAGGTTGCAATGACAGGACGTTATCCTTCACTATGCAAAGTCGCTTTAAGTCTTTGTACAATTTTCCATGGACCCCAGGTAAGAATTATTAGATATTCCAGTGACAATGTTTAATATAATGTCTTCAAAGCTCGTTTAATTGTAACAATTTTGATAATGTTTGCTTATTTTATACATTTGCCAGGTTGAGTCCAGTTTCAACACGATGGGAGATATTCTGAATGTAAAGTCTGCAAGCACTGCTGTTGAAACCTATGCTTCAATGCAAGGTATAAAGTACCACCTTAAATCAAGGAACATCGGCGCCATTAATTATTTCAAGGCATGTCCTCTCAAGAACCTATGTGTGAATATCCGAAATTCCAGCTGTCAATATAGAAAGACCTTAAGGTTGAAAAGGGAGCAGAAAGAGCAGAAGAATGGCTTGTTGGAGATCTGGTCATCATTGGTGACGAAAGCAGCTTATCGAACTGCTTTGCAACAGAAAATGCAAAAAGCCCGCGAGCTGCATCTCCTTCGAACAAAAAAAACGTTCCCGTATTGATGTTTTAAATGAACTCGCCGCGAAATTAAAGAAGAAGTAGAATAATACTTTATTTGACTCTTACAGGATTTGTGTATCTAAATCTTGTAGTGTATCTGGAGTTTTGTTTATTTTGTACATTTTATTATATGTCACATGTAGTTGCCAACTACAGTTGATAATTTTGTCTAATTAAAGTTAGAGTTACTTTTGTTGCAGTTGTCTAGTAGAAGAAGTAGAATTAATACTTTATTCGACTCTTATAGGATTTGTGTATCTTATAGTGTATCCAGAGTTTCGTTTATTTTGTACATTTTATTATATGTCACATGTAGTTGCCAACTACAGTTGATAATTTTGTCTAATTAAAGTTAGA
>JAUZND010020373.1:0-25699 GCA_034780555.1 Coelogynopora nodosa | reverse complement strand
TCTTAATGAAAAAGTTTATGTTTTCAGTTGACATAATACAATAAATGAATATCTAACAATGTTTCTTGTTAAGAATTGAAATTTCTTGTTAAGAAATAAAAAAACGAAATTTTTTTCCGGACAACCTATACAATTTAAGCATATATAAAAATTATCATAGTAGGGATACAATTAAAAAAATATATATTAATATTAATTGAATTAATCGTATTAATAATAATATAATTAATATAATTAGTATTACTTAAATAGATAATAATTTAATTGTTTGTACTTATTTTTTTCTTATATTACATTTTATAATTTTGTTAATTAATTATTAAAATTTGACTACGATTGTCTGAATGATGAATTGAATTTTGAATTCCTTTAAGCGATTTATTATATAGATTAAATAATAACGATTATAAATTTTAATTATTATATCATTAGGAACTATGAAATTAAACGATAATTGATACTCAGATTAAATTGGTTCAATCGTAAAACGAATGAAGCATGCATCGGATAAATAAATGTATTATATATAATACATTTTAAAGCTGGTGTCTCTTATCTAGATAAAAACAACTGAAGAGTTAAACTTATTAAATTATAAATATAGGTCTAGTTGTATAAAACAAGCATATGCATATAAAAAGTTGAAAGCTATAACCCCATCATTTAGTACTTCTCAAAATTTAAGTAAATATTTAAGTAAATTCTTTACATTATCAATATTTACCTATTATGACTTATACGAATATGTACTAATGTATATTTTATATGACGATGCATTGTTTCATGTTTTACTGCAAGATGGCTCTGTATATTGCAACTAATCATCTTGGCCTATACTTGCTGAATATTAATTACTTTAGTTATCACTAGCACTGTTAATTGTTACCATAATAGTTGTTTGTTAACATTAATTATTTTATCACTTTTAGAAAAAGTATACAAAACGTCGTTTGTCAGTAAAAAAAAGTTCTGAGAAATATATTTTACACAATTTAAGGCCATAAGCTTAGGTTTTCTAGCCAAGGTTACATTTTCTAACCCTGCAAGTTACATTTAAAAACAAAAATCTAATCTTTAATTAAAAGTGGTTAATGAAAATATAATTTTAAATATGCAGCAATTTTGGCATATTGTTGTTTCTGTTGAATATATAAGATAATATAAGAATATCTAAAATTCATGTTTGAAGCAAATATATCAGCCTATATAATAGAATTGGCGCTTAAAAACATGAGTTCTTAATTGCGGGAACGAAAGTATATTTCGTGTAGGAACTCTCACATTAAAACACGTCCTCGCCTGACTGTGCGGTGCAAATGTTCTCTTTTTCAATAATGGAAAAACAGTAAAATGCGTTTTATAAATATGTTAACAATGGTAAATATTTCCATTACAATGTTTCATAAAGAAGGAAGGAGTTTATTTAGTGACGAATGTATCAAATCAAAGGACTCGTCAAAGGGCAAGCTATACCTATACAGAACATACTAAAATGATGTGAACATTTCAGGAAATAACGGTTTTTAACGGGAACATGATTTCAAATATTAAAATCCTTTTACAAACTATAACATAAAACCATTTTGATTAGAGAAAGATGAAAAATCTTTATTAATAAATAAAAAATAAGTCAAACATATCTGTAAAGAATAAAAATCCACGTATATATATATATATATATATATATATATAGGCAGTGAGATAATGAGTCAAACTTACTTAAATGCCATATTTACAATAAATGAGAGTTTGTATAATTTTATTACATTGTGTGCATTGAAACTATTATAGAGTAAGTTAGATTACATGTATTTAACAAATATTAAAAATATATCGTATATATACAATGTTTAAACAAACATATAGTATGATAACATAATATATTTGTTCATATTGAATGACTCACGTATCATACAATTGCAAGTTCAAGAGTTATAAAAGTATTACAGAATAGCGTGAGGGGAATTAAGGTGACAATCATTTCTTTCTCAATTCATGTTCAGATAGATTTGACACTAAGGAAATAGGAGGAAGGTCATCTTTTGGTCACCTAAAGTCATCCAAAGTCATCTTTTGAATACGTAACCTGATTTAAAATGTATAAATAATGGTGCATGGCTATGCTAATGTTTTTGTTGAGATAATATACAAAGTACTATGTTAACTAGGGGAAGGCCTTTATTTAACGTTTATTTAATTTGCATATATAGAGTCTATTTTTTATTCATGATTACTTCCCAAAAGCTTCGGAAAACAGAGTTATACTACACTACCTAGGGTTAGATTCATTTCTTTCTCAGGCAAAAAGTTTTAGAATATTGCTATTTAGCATAAGTTTTTCCATACCTAGTGGGTCTCCTCCAGACTGGGAAGGCAGTCACTTTGCATTGACTAAGTAGGAGTTGTTTGATAATAATGCAACTTTTATTAAAGAAGAGTCCTTAATTAAACGCATATTAGGAACAAATAATTTACTAGGGGCCCTTTTAAAACACAGATACTCAGATGTTTGCTCGCAGGTGGGAAAAAGAGAGCGTTCACCTCCAACGCTTCCCTTTCCCCCTTGGGTGCGTTCTTGGTAATAAATAACGGTGAAATAATGAAAGTCCATAACGTTCAGAAAACAATTTCAGCGAATAGGTATATATATAAAGTAAATGTTGTTGTTCAATAAATCGGCTAACTTATTATGTGATAAAAACATCAAACGGCTTATAAGGAAACTGCGCTTTTTCAATTAATTTTTTAATTTTTTTTATAACATGAATTAAATTAATAAATAAAATTGAGGATATTTATAAATTAACAAACAAATGTTAAAATTATTTGTAAGTGACAAGTCTTATGAGTAGATATTTAATACATATATTTTGAAAGTGGAATAAATTGTTAGTTGAGCTCGTATAAAGTGCCTAAATAAAAGGGACGATATTAATGAAATCGTTGTTACAATGTTGACACATATATTTATAGTTTTGTAAGAATTGCAAGAACATTACTTTTTACAATAATACAATTACATTATTACAATATCTTGTAGTAATTGTAGAAATCGATTCCAACTAAAAAATCTAATGATAATTGCAACAGAACACATTTTGGTTAGAATGTGTGATGACATATATTTATGGCGTGGCAATATCCGAATTATTGTAACAAAAAAACTTTTTTGTTGTCTTTTAATAAGTAGATAATTATTTATTGAAAATTACATATTAGAAACAGGGAATTAAACGAATTACTAAAAATCTAGACCGTTGTAAATATGTAATTGGAATATTTTGTGATTATACGTATATCTTCAATAACTTACATTTACATAGATTATAAAATAGTTAATAAAATTATCATATATAGCCATATAATGATAACTAAACTGAATGTAAATGTAATTTTCGATTGATATTTGATCCTCAGCAGCATAGTGAGAAAGTTACAAGAGAAAAACTCAATTTACTTAGAAGTTTGAATTAATTATTAATTCTCGTAAGTTGCACTACCTATTGTATACTCATGTGTGTAAAACAATGACTAGGTGGTTTAATTAAAAAAAAGTCTAATTAGAAATTTCAAATAGTTAGAGATTTTCTTTTTCATTAACTTTTATTAAATCTATTTTTGTAAACTATAATGGACGCCTCTGACCACCTATGTAACAACTGCAACGCAGTTTATAAAAAATGTATATCTCACAAGTCAAGAAAATGTTAAAATATAATTTTTTTCTAAATTATTATTTTTAAATCACTGATTTAATTAAGCCGCATACTATTGTCTTTAAATAAGTATTTATAGTATTAGTTTACCATGGAGGTTTGTTCATTTACTGTTTTTAAACACGACTAGTTTTGTAGGTTAATGGGGGAAGTCCCAGCTCGCCCCCAACTGCGGGGAATTAATAAGTTAAACTGGGAAAGCCATAAATCAAAACAAAACAGCCCGGTCTAATAATTATAAGCTTGTAATAATATATGAAAAACAATATAACCAGGTGTATACTGTTCGCGTTTAACTGTGTTTATCTGTATTGTCAGAGTTTATCTGTCTGTATTTATTTGTGTTGATCTATGTACAATATTGTATATCACTTTTTACTTATTTATCTGTGTTATCATGCCTATGACTTAAGTTTTATTTATGTAGGGTAAACTTATATAAATATTTATTGAAATCGGCTCATCTGCCAAGAGTATATTATACGAAATATACAAAAAATATATTTTTGAATACTTTGTAAAATTTCAAATAATATAAATACACTGTATATATGCATTATATATATATATAGCATGAAACGTTTTTTCAAAAAAATCTAAACATAATCTTCTTATTTGATCATTTAAATAGCATTTACAAAATTTAATTGATTGATATTATAAATATACTGCTGATATTATATGCGTAATGAGTAGTTCTGTATTCATTTTACGTGTTTGTTAAATTTAAAGAAATAATTACAAACACTCACATAATAAATATATTAGATGATTCCTTACAAATGATGTGCAACACACAGAAGATAGCCTTCCTATTTTAACTAGGCCTATACTATCGGTAAATATCAATGATATAATTAGGTAAATATCATTTTTAAAACGAATGGAATATATAGAAAATATAAAATAAATATTTACGTTAACTGATTGGCGAAAATTAAAAGGAATTTAAATTATTTATAATTATTAGACAGACAATCAAAAAATTCCTAGTCACCATAGCAATTTTAGCAAGTTGAAATTATAGAAAATATCGGTAAATGCCAGTAGAAATGGACGGTACAGTATTGATAAAATAAGCGATTACGTAAGGGTGTGAGTATGCTATATTGTTTGAGTAATCGATTAAGTATGGATGTGAGTATGCTCCATTGTTAAGCGGTTGTTTAAAATACTATTTATCATAAATACAGTATTTCCATAATTCTTCCAAATGTACGCTGTAAGACAACGTATAATATAGCGGATATTAGACTGATAGCTAAGCAAGCAACAAAGCGAACAGCATAAATTTCGTTCTTTTAAAATTCAACGGATGTATTTTTAATTACCATAAATAACCATAAAATCGATAAACTACTGGGAGCATTGACAACGAAAACTGAACCAAAAAAGTTTATTTTTGCATGACCGGTATATTGTAATATGTGATAGAAATGTATATCATAATTATCCGTTATTAATACCAAAACGCTCTAAGGTGAAAGTAATTAAAGCGAAATTCTTAAACTTTTTGACACATTCTGTTGAAAATGTACACAATTGTATATGTAATACTTTTGATAATTATATTTATTTTTAAAGGTAGATAAAAGGTAACAAAATAGCTGCTCATTTGATAAACGGGAAAATGACTTTCTTTAACTATTTAATCAAATTTAATCCATTTATCAGTTTCAGTATAACAAATAACTTCAGAAAAATTAAATTTACTTTATTCGTATCGAAATAACAAAAGATAATTTAACACAAAACCAAAGCAATGAAAGTGGATTAATTTATATAATATCTAATGTGAAATAATTATAAAGTCGAATTTTGTAGTGTAATATGTGTGTGTGAGTAATTCTTTAACCTTTGACATTATAAATCAATTTCCTTCAATGCATTAGTTATTATAAAATTAATTGTTATGGTTCACAGTAGCTATGTTTATATAAAACAATTAAAAACTTTTATTTAATCTTTTTGGTGCTTTTGAGTTGGAGGAACTTTTTGGAAAGATTAGGTTATTAGATAGGTTATTCAAATAATATTTACGAAATTAAACTAAACATACTACTTATTCTGCAACAAGGTAATACAATATTAATTTTATAAATAATTAAATACTACTGAATTATCAATATTTGCAATAAGAAATATCCAGTAAATCATATTGATATATTCATTTCTCAACAGTAGATAACTGCTGTTAGAGTTTTGAAAATGTTTAAAGATTGTCAAATAGTAGCCTACCCAATATTATTACACTATAATTAAATGAGGGATTTCATATAGTTTAGCAAGTTTGTAGACTTGACTTCAACTGAATACCCGCGTTGTCTTAGAAGTAATTTGATTGGATGAGAATCTTTGAGAATCTTCTACTTCATGCTTGAGAGTGAGAAACTCTGGTTGATCAAATTATCAGGGTGTTACTTATAAATGTTCCATCTTGATGTACTGCGCTGAAATAATCTTAGTTTTATGTTCCAAATAAAATGAGTAGTAGAACGAAAATCGATTCAAGTATCAACTAAATACTAAACAATTAATCAAATTGAATAACTATATGTATGGTATGTGTTTCTTTAAGAAATGTTTTCGTTATTGTACTAAGGAAATAAATGTTAAAAAATATGTTTTCCGATTATTGAATTATGTACAATGAATGCCGCTCTAAAACATTAAAAAGTGTTCTTAACTAAAACAAGGCCGTTTTTAACAACAGTTAAATTCACCAACGCATTTTCAAACGCGTTATTGAGCAACGTCAACATAGTAAAAACCATTTAGGCCTTATTGTTATATTTTCAATAAACGAGCAGAGGTTTTAAACGTTACTATTGTAAATAATTATTTTTAATGTTTCCCACTTTTTTAAACAAATAATTATAATAAGGTTGTTGTAGAAACATCTATTAAACGCTAGTGAATAAGAGCACATGTTTTAGGTGTAGGTCAAAAAGTTTACCATTTCCTGGGCAAAACAATAAGTTGTTCCATTAAAAATACGCAACCGGACAACATTTTTCCTCTATATTTTTAATGAAGTTATTCAGGGTAATGTAATTATGAAAGTACAATTACATTATGTACAGTTCCTAAGAT
Organism: Coelogynopora nodosa; assembly: GCA_034780555.1. NCBI lineage: Eukaryota > Metazoa > Platyhelminthes > Proseriata > Coelogynoporidae > Coelogynopora > Coelogynopora nodosa. The sequence goes on along the minus strand of JAUZND010020373.1, from coordinate 18,890 downwards.
TATACAAACATTTGGTATATATGCATACTACGATTAACGGTATATTTATTTATATAAATAGATATTAAACTATATTACTAAAGGATAATAAGTTTAATAAATTATAGAACAAAAATTATCAAATGAATTAAATTTCTAATATTATATTAGGTATATTATAATAATGGAAAAGATTTTAATGATATGATAAAAATATAAAGAAAACTGGAAAATAAGCTGCTTTAGTAATTTTAGGAGTCTTACAATTAAAAAAAAGTTTTTAATAGGTTTATTTGATCAATAGTCTAAACGAAAACGTTTTAACAATGTATCCTTTTATGTAATTTATTAACAATTGAAACGGTATAACAGACACTAGCTTCACTTGTCTTAATTTGTATTTTAATTTGTATGAAATACTTTGTGAATTCAAAAGAGAGGGATTATTATTTTTTGTTCATCTCCCTTCCATGAGATCAATAACAGTGAGACTGTGATATTGTTTGTAATTTGTGACTGACTATGTTTTTAGTTAAACGATACGTCGATAAATTGCATAAACTTAAATTATCAAAGTTAAATGGTGATATATTTGACTAGTCAAAATTGTCGTCAATAAATCCTGCAGAATCACACAAAAGTAACATATTGTATTTAAAACATCAAAGGCTTACATGGGTATAATGATCAAAATCACTTGAATTAACTCATTAGTTCATTCTTCATTTATGCCAAGACAGCATTTTATGTAATTTTTGTAGATTAAACAAAAAACCGCAATGGTTTTATTCTTTTTAGTGAATTGCTTCTGATATATTTATACAATTTACCACACCTTGACGCGGGATTCTTCAGGATTTATAGAATCGCTAGCCAGAACAGGGAACAACTTTGGGTGAAAGCATTTCATACACTGGAAGAAGAGTTTGACTGAGAAGTGGAACCAGGTGAGGCGGAGGAAAAGGAGACACCAATCAGTGGCGACTTCGGACTCTTCAAATGATGCTGCACCTTGTGGTGCTGAATGTACTCCGGTGGTAGACAGAAGGTGACCTTGGCAGGTGTCCCCTCACTCACCCCGCTGCCCCTACGACGCGCCAAGATTGACGCCAGCGGACTACCCCTGACCACCGCCCGGGCCCCAGAGGAGGGCGACTCTTCCCTGATTCCCTGATGGGGAAGACGAGGGGCTGGTGGGGAACTGCTAGGGTCCGCCGAGGGGGCAGGGTGGGCGTGGGCGGCGGCGGCAAGCGGGGGAGAAACAGTGGTGGCTGGGGGAGGAGAGCCGGAGTGTTGGAGGACTGAGGCAATCAGTCGGACGTCGGCTGCCATGCCGGCCACGGAAGTTCGAAGGGAGTTGAGGTCGTCCTGAAGGCGGGACATGTTCTGCTCGATGGACTCTAACTCGGTGCAGGAGCCACCTGGTGGAGATGTGTGGAGATATGGTGTTTGTTGTCGTGGTAACATTGTTTGATCTCTATGTGAATGACTTTTTCAGATTTGATATTCTAAATGAAATTTACGTGGCAATAGGATACACTTTTGCATTGAGAGAGAGTTCGATTGACTATGACTGTAATAACGTTTGAAACAGTTTACATGACTCTGAATATATGTATGAGTTCCTCAATTCCTATATAATGAATTTAAACATAATCTTTACAATGTTAATTAATATTTTTTTGTTAAAGTTTTATTTAAATAATTTTTTTAAATATTTTTTTCCCCGTTATATTGAGACAAAAAACTTTACAATTTTTTTTCATGGAAATACGCTATAGACTGAGGAACTTGTAATCCTACCTTTTAATATTCTATAAATTCAATTTTAATTTTTATTTATTAATACAAATATATTTATTATGTAGTTTTGACGAATTTTATTCGCTGAATTTTCAATCTTTATTATTATAGAAGCAAAATATATATCGATATAAACATTTTTGAATATTAAAATTTATTATCTCTATTAAAATGATTAAAATGATTAAAAAGTAGAATAAATCAAATAGTAGTTCAGTACAGACATATGTTGTAGATTTCAATCACGGAAATTAGGAAAGTATATAATTCGATTAATTTTTATATGTATTATTCATGTAGCACTCTCCTTGGTAACAATAAAAGTAAGTTCAATAATTATAATTTACAGTTAGAGAACAGGTGAAAAATACTTGTGTTGTTGAGATTTACTAACTTATGCCAAATGAATTGTTTATTTATAAATTTAATTAATTTGTTTACTTATTTACAATGAAATAGTGTGTCTATTTTAATACAGTCGATTATTACCAACTCCAATTAAAAATTGAATTAAAATAAGGTTATTTGAAAATCTTTCAAAGTCATTGTAAGTATCTGACGAATTGATTGATCGTTTAATATCTCTCTAAAGAAAATACACTATGTACTTATAAAAATATACATTTAAAGAAGAAATTAATTACGCTTTTCTTGAAATCTTCAAAGTAGAATTCAGTATACTTATTTTAAGATACTGAACATTGTAATCCAAATTAATCGCTTTATTTTTATATAATTATATACTATTTAGACACATTGATTTCAGCAATTGTTTCTAATCCAAAGTTTACTCTTTTATAGTAAAATATACTAATGATATAAAATTGTCACTGTCATATAATTTGGTTTATAAATTTAAACAATAATAAAATAAAATTTGATTCATTTGTTAAAATGCAAATATAATTTCTTTTATTACAAACTCTGAAACAATGGGGTTTTGCTCCACTAATCTTCGTGTAAAATGTTTTTCTGATCATTAAACCAATTTGTTTGCAAAACAACACCATTTTAATGGTCGACTCAATTTAGTCACTGGTATTTACATTTTTTTAAACCTTTTGTGTTTCAGTTACCATGTTACGATAGAAATAATGAATTTGATAATAATTTCAATTTGACTCATTTTAATAAAATAGAAAAATCTTACAAAAAACGGTTCACAGAAAATTGAACAAATTTAGGTATTTCATGTCGAAAGATATAGTTGAATACTTTTCGGAAAAAGCCCGAGTTTCGCCATCTTATGGAACACAGGGTGGCCCAGAAGGCGCGCAACGTCGGGATTTATACGAAACCTGCTATTATAATTTTTTCCTACTTTATTTAATTATAACAAGTACAAATAATACAATTGGGCCTCAGTAAATGTTCTGAGGTAATAAATCTGAATATGTGAAATATTAAAATCTTGTGTGCATCGGTATTTTTTATAAATGCAACAATAAAAATATGTATGAACAATATGAAATACTGAAACAAAGTCCAAAAAAGCTCAGCGTAAATTTTTTAAATTTTAACTGTAAAAAAGGGGGAGAATGCATGATACTAAGTTACTATCAGTGTCTAAAAATTAAAGTAGGTGTTCGAATTGTTCACCATTGTGCACCTTTGTACTCGTTTTCTGTTGGATGTTCCAACATGGTTAAGTATGTTGGCACTGATATTGGTACACTCAAATTGGATTCTTTCTTTAAGTTCTTCGATATTTCTTGCACGTTGGCAATACACAATGGACTTAAGATGTCCCCACAAAAAACAAATCAAAATGTGGTTCCAGGAATAAATGTAAAGGCTATTTTTATATCTAGATTTTGCACGATTATCTTAGAAAAGCAGATTTTGTATATATCCCTATGGCGCGCGACTTCTGGGCCACCCTACATATTACCATTTTGCGCAAACCATTACAATCTTATTGAAAATTAGCAAACTATATGACTATAGTATCAAGTTCTATAGGATAAAGACCTGGAAAATATCAATATTTAATACAAGGTTTTAAGAGAAAATATTATGATATTACATAATGAAAAAGTAATAAAAAAGGAACTCTTTGATATAATTTTATCAAATTAGGTGATTAGGTGGAACCATTAGTGACAAACCGTGTGGTGTGGGCTCTGATGACCTATAAGTGTAAGACAGAGGCGAGGGGGGAGGGTATGATGACCTACATGTGAAAGACAGAGGCGAGGCGGGAGGGTATGGTGACCTACATGTGAAAGACAGAGGCGAGGGGAGAGGTGGTGGAGTCTGATGACATACAAGTGAAAGACTCAGGCGAGGGGGGAGGGGGTGGAGTCTGATGACCTACATGTGAAAGACTGAGAAGGCGACTGGCAAGAGGAGTTTGATTTGGAGCTTGGAGTTGGGAAACTGTTGGTTCTCTGTGCCAACAAGCTGTTGGATGTTTTCGACGGGACGTCTCCACTAGTTCGTCGCTTGTAGATCGATTTGGGAGGTGTCGAAGTGACGGAAAATCTGTTATAAAATATGGAGATCATTAAATTTCGAAATTAAAAAATTCGTCTCGATGTCCCTAATCTATATTTCTCTTTAATTGGAAATTTGTTACGTTAATATAATTAGTTTCACAAAATTATTTATTGATATTTATTCAAATTTATATATAGGTGACAAACCTACAGTTTTCAATAATACTAAAAATATTATGACAACTAAAATAGAGCTGAGATATTGGCGGGTGGATTAATAGATTCCTATATTTCTATATCTCAATGGTCAAACTGTTGGTTATTGTTCTATGATATTCAAAAAAAATGTTACGTAGCAATTTCATTATAATATGATAATTAGCTATTTTATATTATAATTTCAATACAATACGTTAACATCTTAAATCAGTATCTATTAAAATGTTATTTTTAGATCTTATTATAATTATATTTATAATTATTTATTATTATTATATTATTAATATTAGTAAAGCCTATGTCAATTTCAAAGTTGATATTTAAAAAAATGATTTAAAAAATTACATTAAAAAATAAAATGTTCTCTAATGTAAGTTTAATGAGATGAACAGATCATAAGTACTGTCAACAGTTAGCAAAAGAATGGGGGATTATTAATTAGCAACAGTCTTTAATCATATAATAGGTTTGATGCTTTTATATTTGATATGATTAAAGATTGTATGCTAATTATATTTTAAAATCGCTAGTCAGAAATTGTTTTATAGAAAGTATAAGTTAAAAAGTTCCACAAAATGAACAGAGGATAAGACAATAAATAACGCAACTGTTTCGATGAGTTATAATGACACGACTAAAAGTATATAATCATTTTAGGCGTGTTTATTTTCCTACAAAAGGTTATGATGATTTTATAAAATTATTATACTGTGATGAACTAATTTTACGAGCAGTAAGGGTGAGGGTGACCTTAATATGAACCGGTTCTTTATTAGATTTTTAAAATAAGTTTTTAACAGCCTCGTAAAAATGTCATCAAGTGAAAAAAGCTACGAATTAACGTTAATTTCAATGAACCTTGATTAGAGTTAAACATGCTAAAAATTGCAGAAAATAGTCATAAAGGCACGAATTGTGTTCCCCATTTATTAGTACTAGGGGGGGGGGGTTTGTCACGACAGTTCTCTGACGAAAATTAGTGCACCCGTTTTCACGGTTTCACGTACTGCTAACTAACCAGGAAATTATTCGTTACAGCTTGTGAAATTATGTAGGACGTTTTTATTTTATCTTAACCTTTTACTGAAAAAAATTATTACAAATAATGTCACCAATTTTAGGGTGGAATATTAAATATATCATATGGCAATTTTACACTTCAAGTTCGGTAATGCTTGAAAGTAAAATATTTATTTTGCATTATATAACTAACAGAAGTATCTAGGTATCTAGGTATAGAGATATATAGCATATAGATAAGTCAAGACGCTTTGTAACATATTTTGAATATGGCCGTCTTAAATTGGGGTTTCGTAGAAATTGTTTTCACTATAAAAAATGTAACATGCGATGTAAATCAACAGATACATTTCAAAATAGAAGTTATTTTGTGAGGTTAAATTCATATAGATGGATGATTATTTTGAATCTTATAATCTGAATTTAGTCTGCTGGAATACTTTTATAATAATAACATATTGTTACATTAACTTCATTGGTCAACATAAAACGCAAATATGAACAATCTTAAAATTCTAAAATAGTTTTTGGCGAATTTGTTAAATTTTTTAAGATTAAATTTCCTATAACGGATTATTACAAATGATACAAATGGTACAAATTACAAATTAATACAAATGATAATTATTGTTTGTGTTTAGTGAGGTACGTTAACCATATAGAGTAACATTATAGTCCTTCATATTAGGTTATATTAAACAGGTATCGTTTCAATAAGTTAGGTATTTTAGAGCATGTATTTATTATTTATAATACGTATTATATATGTTTCATATTAATTTTAAATTAATCGCATACATTTAGATAATCGAAGTATAGTATTTATCAAAATTAATTTATCATAATTTAGTATAGTTACTGCTGAATATAAAAATTGCGAAAGTATAAAATATTTTTCCATGCTCATATCAAATTAATTTAATTCTTTTCCATTCTATATAATTTGATTAAAATTAAGCAAGATCATATATATTTGTAAGCCGAAGGCGAACACAGCGGGTATTGCATACAAAACAGTTGGTTATCTTGGAACTTTTGTAAAGAATGTTTATATTTTTAGATTCACTTTAATCAGATACAGTTCAATTTTCATTGCATTAAAATGATGTAAAAATCAAGTTATTCAAAGAGAAAAATTAACAATTAATAAATGTGTCCCAATGATTACATACAATATATTTATTTAACAAAATAACGACAGGTAAACATCAGATAAGCTCATTAGATAAGATAATCCCTTTTTAAATCTGTCTAAAACAAAAAGCATATTTCCAAAAATGCTTACAATCAATTTCAAACGCAAAAAAATATGAGAATAGTACAAGACAACTTGTTATACTGTATAGTTATGGTGAATATTAGAAAATAAATATCTAATTCGTAGAGTTGAGAATAGGTCTTTCATTTGTGTTAAATATTCACATGCACTTCAAGAAAATCAACCATCCATTTATATGCAACCCATTTATAATTGTCATGTAAAGGTTAGAAACATTGATCAGTGTTCATCAATCAAAACGTGAAAATCAAGGATTGATCCATCGCTTAAATTGCAATCAGTAATGCACAGGTAAGTGAGATACAAAAATACATACACCGCATATATGTGGATTTTTTCGCATATCTTAGAGTAAGGAAATCCATATCTATGATCCAGTGTACCTGCGCTTCTTATAGATGGAGAAATGGAGGTAGTCCCCCCCCTAATTAGTGGAGAACAGTTGAAGCTTATAAGTCAAAACAGAAATCATTCAATCACTTAACAATTGATTGTATAATATAGAAAATAATGCTAACACACACTGCCAAAAGTGACAAGCAATCAGTCACTGGGATGTCAAATTGATGATATTCGTATCTTATTGTTACTAATCAAGGCTCATATTGATAGGGATAAGAAGTAGTTTAATGATTATGATAATAATTAAGTTAATTTAAATAATTAAATAAAGCTTTAGCAAATAATTAATTGTTTAAATAAATAGTGATATGATAGGATATCAATTGTTCTGTTGGCTAAAGATACATACTGTAGGTGTTGAATATTATATTATATAATTAGAAATGTTCCGCGGGTTCATTCTTATCACTCTACTAAAAGTATCATTTGTAGGTCAACATGTTCTAATATTTCTCTATTGGTTCAAATTTAAACAGCGCAAATGAATTCTAATGGAAAATATACACACAACTTTAATGTATATATAGCTTTATGATTTAATTAATTTTCAAAAAGCCATTTTTTTAATATAGTAGGCCTATGTATTTTAATAGGATTTCATTAAAGCTTGTAATCTTCAATCTGTTTTTATTTTATTTGTTAGAATATAATTATAAACTATATTTAGGCGCCCAATTATAACATATACTAAGGCTTCTACAAATTGTAAAACTATTTTTGCTCAATGTATCATTGATTGATAATACTGTATCATCCCAGCTACCTGCTTGTGATATGCACTTAAATGCCTCTCACCTAACATGTAAAGGACTTGAGGGTCGTTTCATTGTCCACTTTTGTGGGGAAGACGCTCTGTAAAAAGGAAAAAAGCTTGCCGATAGGATTTCCTAAGTCAAAAAACCTTATTTGTGGGGAGTTATTGTCAATACAGAAAGTGGACACTAGCAAAAGGAAATATATATTTAAAAAATGTATATATCGTGATAAAATATTATAACAAGTTAATAAATAAATATTAAAAAATAAGTAAGCAAATGCAAAAAAATACTTTTTTTGTGTGCAAAAAACATTCAGTACGTTTCTTATTGACAATGTGAAATATAATATATATCAAAGTTACTAAAAAATACATTATAATCGTTATCAGATAGTTTTAAATCATCAATTAAATCAATTAAGTTATAAAGCAGCAATAGATTATTATATTATGTGCGGCAAGAACAACATCTACGTACGGGTCGGTCGGAATAAAAGAAGTGAGCGATGAGGTTTCGTCAGTTTCCCTCTCGAGTTCCTCATCAGTGTCCTCATCGTCAATATCTCGAGTCACTTCGGTGAAAAAGTCCTTCGTGCTCCTCTCCTGCGACTGTCGACACCCGGCAACTCCGCTCTCCTCTTCCTCCTCCTCGTCCTCCTCATCATCCTCTCTTCCCACTTTGCTGTCGTCGGCGGACATCGATGAGGTGGAGTTCTCCTCGTCTTCAGAGATGGCGGGGAGGCTGACTGCGGGGAGGAAAGTGATGAGGTCGCGATCACTCTGAACGGGCAAGGAGAAAGGAGGAGGGGTGAGGGGGGGGATTTGATGAAGTCTAACTGAGAAAGGCTTTCTGTCATAGATATTAATCAATATATTTAAGATTATTTATTTGTGTAGATTGGCGAACTCGTCTAAATTAAATACAATTAACGACCATAGAAAATAAAATGATGAGATGCGTTATACTTAATTAATAACATATTTTGGCTTTCTTGCCTTCTATTAACAACGGCCGGCTTACATATTAATTAATAGAAAAAGCACTATATTAATATGATTAATTAGATTCTGTTGTATGAAAATAGAAAAGATGTAATTCACAACAAAGGTACTAAAATCGATATCTCTATACCAGTACATATAAATTAAAACACTGCAAAAGGTAACGAATATAGAATATTTATTTGTAGAAAACCGGTTAATTATATAATTTATCGATAGGGTCCGGAATAAATATGCCAATTGGAACCTCTCCTCCAATACTCCCTTTTCTCCCCACCTCTCCTCTTTTATTATCTTTTACCTCCCCTTTTACCTCCCCTCCCCCTCTTACCTTTTTTGTACATATTTTTTACATAAATATTTTGCACTTATTTGGGAATGATTAACTGTTGTTACTTAATATATGGGTCACTTTTCATTAAGAAACAGTAAGATTTAAGGGATAAATAATATGCAATTTACAAAAAGCATTAGAATTAAAAAAATAGAATATTCATCAAACAAAAGATTACAATATTAAAACAATTTCAACAAAATTTTGAAACAACAACATTTAGCTGCGAATAAAGAGGAGGTACACACAGTCATATGTCATGATTTATCTATTTGTCAAGTCAATTTGTAATATATAGTGTTAAAGAAAAATTTAAAATAATGTGTTTAACAATAAATTACAATTGTTGAAGTTATTCCCATTAGAATTCAATGGTGATGAAATATAGAAGTTGTAATAATATATTATTGATTAATTATATTACTGATTAACTCGCTTAGTGTGAAATTTTTTAGTCATTTTAAAGTGGGTATCTATAATTATTTGACCAGTAAATGTTATAATAATGAGTTAATGTATATTATATATTAACTGAATGAATAACTTTAATCATTTAGAACTTATTATATTTATATATTCGTCTACAAAATAATAGTGTGAATACTTATTAATTTAATTAAAATATACTAAATTTAGTAAATTAATATTTAGCGATATTTTACTCCAAATTTGAAACATCTGTAGATTCATTTAAGGTTATGTTGAAAAATTTATGTATAGAAACATTTTAAAATGAGATCAGTGTAGTAAAAAATTTTATTTTATATTTAGCATTAACTACTAATCAAAGATATTGAATATTCGTATACTGATATACTTAATATAGTAGTAATTATAGCTCTTAGCTACTAATTATGTCAGATATTGATTATTGATTTTATTAATTATCGTATTAATCTATTTATAACATTAACATTTTATATAACATTTAGAGTATTCATTTTGTGACAAAATATACAAAATTAGATAATGTATTAAAAGAAGATTTAGTTTGATATTTAAAGACCCGCTAAAGTTTTACGTTGTAATATATATATTTATGTTATTTATATATTATCTTATTATTGCTGTTTGTTTGGTAATTGCTTATAAAGTATAATTAAGGTGAACTCCGGTTATTTGTAATTAGACAAATACAACACTAGTTAAATGTATTAATTAATGCAGTAAGTAATAAATACTAAGGAAAGTATAAGTTACATGAATAGAAATCGGTTTTGTAGCGAATTACAGCCACTGCTATCCGATTTCAATGGTTACATGTGATTTGTATGGTTATCTCTATGGTTACATGTGATTTGCATGGTTATCTCTATGGTTACATGTGATTTGTATGGTTATCTCTATGGTTACATGTGATTTGTATGGTTATCTCTATGATTACATGTGATTTGTATGGTTATCTCTATGGTTACATGTGATTCGTATGGTTATCTCTATGGTTACATGTGATTCGTAAATCAATTCTTTTTGTTAATATTCAGGTTATAGACGTTTATTTTTATTAAACAAATACATATATTATAAATACAAGACATTCTATTTCTGTGACTAAAAAAAATTAATTTGATTGTATAATATTGCGCTCTGTGTAAGCATTGTAAAATATTTGTGATGAAACGTTGACCCCATTATACTCAAACCGTATCTCAGTTTCATTATAAATGTGATGCATACTTAGAAAATACACAAATAACCAAAAACAAAAAAAAAGGTTAAGCTGCAAAGGTATATTAAATTAAAACGAGCTAACTAATTGCTCTCTGCGTGATGATTTATCATTAAAGAAATAAACTAAAACAGTGAATCAACACGCTGTATGCAGTGCTGTATCGTAAAAATAATTAAATATAAAGTGGAGCGAGGTAATGGAACAAAATTATATTGGAGTGGAATTTTTTTACCTGCGAGAAGGGAAAATGTGTGAGGGGGGATTGTAACAACGTTCATTACTGGAGTCACACACAACATTCACCCAGAGCCGCATGTTTTTTATAATTATATTTTTCTGAGGTTTAAAGTTTTATGAAGCAATGGCTATATATTTTTTAACGATATTATAATGACATTCAAGTTGATTAAAAATATATTATATAGAAAAGGTCATTACATTTAATCATGGTAATGAATTTATAGCTGAGATTATAGTAAATTTTACAAACATTTACTGAATATTGATTCGTTTAATATAGAGTGTAAGTAATTATAATCGCTTTCCATAAAAACTTCTGTTTCATCTCGCTTTTTTATCTACTGTTGGTGCTATATACATATATCGATTTTAAAAACTGTGAACGGTTCTTTTCTATCGACCTATATTCAACTATTTAACGCAAAAAAAGATACACCTTGTTTCCATTTTAATTTAGTAAATTTGAAATTCACTATTACTAGGGTTTGAAAAACTAAAAGATTTGGCAATATATATTTACTGCCTGAAAAAAGTCTATGTCAATCCTTTTACGTTCGAGTTGGCAAAAAGCAGTTGTATAACGACTGACCCGAAACTTCCCACATCATTTCAAGAATTGCTTATCCTTTCTAATATATAAATATACAAAATAGTAGAATTTCCCTGTCAATCCACTTATCAACTCAACAATCGACAGGCAAAGGGAAACCCCAAACATTGCCGCTGGGATTCGAACTCGCTATCCTCACACATAATCACTATGTAATAAATTGTAATCACCCCAAGGCTATAGGCTGTCTATAGGTTGGCTATGTGGATAACTTTAGCAAATCGATATATATTTCATGTTAACTCATTCAACAACCAACCATTTTGTTACGGCAAATGAACGAAACAATAATTCCGTTTGAAATTTTAAAAAAATGAAGCCGCGCAAATAATGTGTTGTGTGTAGTGCAAATCCAATTGCATACATTTTTAATATAAATGTTTCTTGAATTCTCTGATAAAAGTATTACTTTTCAACTGTGTTTAATCTACCGTTCCACTAAAAACTGCGAGATTCGAGGTGTGTCAATGTACCTAGTATTGTAGTTATATATTTCTCATGAATATCTGTTACCGAAACTCGCAACCGTTCCTCACCAAATCAAAAATACTTAACGTATTATATTAAAGGGTTCGTACGTTCAAGGGGGCTCTTCACCTTTTTCATGGGGTCCGATTTTTGATGTTAAAATAGATATAAAGATAGCTAATATAATAATAATAAATATTTGTATCAAAATCTATGAATACATTATAATTATAATTATATACATAAATATAATTATATATATTATACACAGTTTTAAAGTCAATGTTTCAAATGTTGAATTATTTGGACAATTTTGAACACTCCAATGAAACACAAAATAGACATTTTCAACATTTAGAAAATATCTTTTAGCAGTAGTAGTACAAGAAGAATGAGCAATACTATATTACTTTTTATAACGTAACACAATTCAAGGTGTTATGGGTAAATTCAATGGTTCATAAGGGCCTTATGAACCCTGGATTTCCTTGACTATATGTGTGAGTGGTTATATATATCTACGACTGAGAGCTATATGTAGCCACACACGGTACAGCACAGAACAGCTCATGCACTATACAAGTACACAACACCGCCGCTCACCCCCGAGTCGAAGCCCTCGCGCATATTGTAGGACAGCTCGTTCTGGAGGTCCTCGGCGAACTGCTTCTTGTACTCCGGGTACTGGTCCAACACGAGGATGAGGCCGGAGAGATCGATACACTGCAGGTCGCAGTAGGTGAGCGACTTGACGTCGTAGCGCGACCGGATACTCGTTTCGTAGAAGTCGATATCAGTGCCGAACAGGTCGCCTTTGCCTGAGCGGGGGGTGGAGGATTTTGGCCTTTATTAGAGATTTTAAAGAAAGAAAACAATTTATCAGTGCTTATTGTTTGTTAGAATAAATCTGGAGCTTTTAAATGTGGATATATTACATATCTTATGAAAATTTTATGAACACTGAACAAGACTTAATCGTTATCAAAATACCCGATAAGTTCAGTTTATAATATATCCATTTCTCAAAACAAAATGAAGTAATTAAAATTTTATCAATGTAGAAATGCATTTTCATGGGAATGTAAAACACTGATACGCATGTCTAAGTTGATAATTATGAAATGTACGTCATTAAAACGGCCAATAGATGAAAAAAAGTTACATTTTATGCACCAATATTTAATATATATATTTACTATTTATATTGACTAAACACACGGATAAAATAAACATTAACGTAGATATTGTTTATTGAGATATATTGTCTATTTTAAAAGCGCATAACAATATTTACTTTTGAAACAAAGATAGATGTTTATTGAATTTCAATTGTACAGCGTGTAAAATACATTTGTGGAAAATGATATTAGTAAGCTATAAGCATCTTATCAGCTTTCACATAACTATAATTAATGCGCATGAAAAGGATATAATTTTAGTTGTTGAATTTTTGTGGATTATTATTATGTACACCATTTTTAGTCTTAAGAAACAAATCATTTTTGTCCTGCGACAAGAATATACATTTTTCGAAGGTAAAAATAAAGAAATGTGTTCGGATAATCGATCGGTTATAATTGCAACTTAAATGTATACATTTATCCGTTTTTCAAATGATAGACGCACTGCAAAGATTATAGTTTCACGTAGGTGGAAAATATTGATTCCTTTAGTATAATTAATGTTTTATAAAGACAAAAGCAAAAATGAATAACATAAATAGACGTTTGGGTAATGTTCTACTTTTGGAAATTCCCACTCATTTATTTACTATACTCTAGGATATAACAATATTATATAATATAATATATAATTATATAATATTAGGATAATCTAACCTCTAATATGGTTAAAATAATAAAGGGATTACAGATATTCGGACATGAAGAAAATCAGAAGCATTATTTTTCTTAAAAAAGTATGTTTTATACTGCAAATCATATTAATGTAAAACCTTAAAAAAAAGTGACATACATTTATATCATCAAGGAATAAAATATAACATTTATATTCTCGAAACATAATGTTTAATAAATATATATATATATTATATAAGTATGTACAATAATTACATTAACTAATTTTAGTTAGTGTATTTTTAGGGAAACATTTATAATCGAAAAATTACAAAATCTTTTGTTTCTCGTACAAACTGAAAAAACGCGTGTATAATGCTAAACTATATACTATAACACCAATTTACTACACATCATTGGAGGGCAAAGATTCAATTCTGTCCTTCACGGAATTGGACTTAAGCTAACGACATGCAAATTTATCCTGATTATCTATCAAAATCTTGCTGCAATAGCTATACTAGGTGCCAAGTGTTTCAATCGTTATCATTCCCAGTTGCTCCTCCCTCCTCATCTGTTGTATATATATATACACCTTCTCTAGTATACACAAAATACAGAGAGGATGAAACAAAAAAGAAATATATTTCTGATCAGAATTTATTGACCTGGGTAATTATAATGCAAACTCCGAGATCATCATCGTCATCATCATCATCATCAACAAAATCATCATTATAAAGACAAGGAGACAAATAATTTCCCAAATCAATAAACTCTGTTCAAATCTATAAATAAACCCTTTTTAACGCGAACAAATTAGTACATTTAACGTGCATTTAATGTAAAATATTCTACACGTCAAAGTATAAATTAAAAAGGAGATCATATTAGGCGATGGGTGTACTATAATTTATATGGTTATACTCGTTTCAACCTCATTATTTTCTTTCTAAAACTCTCTAAAACCCACATCTGGTTGGAAGAATTGAGTTCCTGTATATATTATACATGATATAATAGATATCATAGGTACTCGTTTATATAGAATATTTATTAATTAAAAATCATAAAAACGTAATAAATATGTATTTTTGATTTTTAATATTACAACATATTTGTAATTTCTAATCTATATAATGACTTTTATTATTAATAATATGTCTTCAAATTAATAATACGGTTCAAGTTTAAGCACGAAGCCGTCGGAACCTTTAATGAATGTGGCAGGTCAACCATTTTTATAATAATTATCCTATTTCATTTAATTAACAGATAGATCAGTTTCTTATTTAAATTATCTAATTAAATTTTTTATAAAAAAATTTGCCTTGTTTTTGTAAAAAAAAATATTCTATTTGACACAGAGATATACTAAATGGTTAATAATCGTGGCTCACAAACTTGTGAATAACTATTGAGGCATTTAGATTCTATTTCAAGTTGGCTGCCATTTATATTTGGCTACATATATAGAAAAAAAAATATATAGAATGGCTGTATTTCTCAAAACGTATAACTTCGTGGCATATAGTATATGTTTATTGAGAAATTTTTTAAGGTTTTTGATTTTTTTAAATTGTGCTAAACAAATAGAAATAACAACTTAATAACCGACGAAATCTTTTAATAACCGACCATACTTTTTAATAACCGACCATACCTTTTAATAACCGACCATACCTTTTAATAACCTAGCATACCTTTTAATAACCGACCATACCTTTTAATAACCTAGCATACCTTTTAATAATCGACCATACCTTTTAAAAACAATGAAATTTCATTTTAATAAGTTGTTCAAATAAAGACAATATATAATAATGGAAACACTTAAATACAGAATCTATAAATTTTAAACGTTTGTGTCGAATATTTTATTTCCGCCGTTTAGATGGAAGTAATAAAATGTTCATTTGTTTCACATGTATCAGATATATGTATCCACAATTATCTCATCTAAAAGGTAGAGATGTCAACGTAACATTTCTCAACGTTTTAACCAATAAATTATAGGCCTCCACTAACTTCGAACACTCTATTCCTATATTTCCTCTATACACTATATGAGAATGTATATAGGCAATATATCCTTCCATAATTTGACCGGCATAGAACACGGAAACTGTCTAAACATCGCCTAATATATAATGTAACGTAGTGTTCAAATGACAAAGTGTGGCAATTCAGTGTACCAGTTGGAGTTCCTATATAACTTAAAGAATATGATTTATTTTAGATAGATACACATGGTTGGATATTGCGAATAAAATTATTCTAAACATTGCCTAATTTTCACAAATAATCAAATTATTTTATTTTGTGGAATTTCACTCAAGTCTGCAGGTCTAACTGTAAATTATTTTTGTTATTCACAATTTTTTTCAATATTACTTTGTTTGACAGTGAATTTAACAAATAATTACGATGTCCATGAATAATGGAAATGTTTACTGAGAAAATGTAATGTTTTATTAAAACTAATAAAATGAATAGTTAAAAAATAATCATTTATATTAATCAACATCATGTATACACTATTTACAATATGAGTCATTGCAGAGAATAATAGATGTAATGGCGTTAATATTAAAATGATAACCAAAAAAGTTTGTACTAACCAATTCGATAATTCTATAATTCTATAATTCTATAATTCTATAATTCTATAATTCTATAATTCTATAATCATATATATAATATATATATATATATATATGTGTGTTTAGATATGTATATACGAATTTTATGGAGATTGGTTTGTTCATTTATGTTTATATATTATAGCATTATGAAAAAGTTATTAATCTGTTTTATTAGAAGGGTACATTTTAACTCAAGACTTTAGCTTAACCATGCCCCCTAGATCTGTAGCTATATTTAAATAACAAATATAAATACGTGAACATTTATGAACATGAATTATGCATTTATTTATACTCATTCAAAAATAATGTAAATTTTTTAAATATAATTAACTTTAGCTAGTTGTCATAGATTAAATTATCTTTTTCTCTGTAAAATATAAACATTTCTACAAATATAAATAAAAAGTCTCAATTTATTAAAAGAAAATATCATAAAACAGTCGTAAGCCATAACCATACTTTGTAATTTCACAAAAAATAGCAGTCAATACTGTTTGTGCTGTAAAATAAACTATTTTTCAAATGGTTAGATTGTTTAAATAATAATAATATATATAAATATTTCCGATTGACCTATATTATATTGATAAATGAATTATATTTGAAAGAAATTCTAACCTATAAATTAAATTTTAAAAATTGTAGAACAAATGTTTCATGACATATTTCATTCAGTAAACATGTTAATGTTATCTTCTAAAAGTTTTTAAACAATTTTAATAATTAAGTTATATGAATATGTTTTACCAAATATGACAAAAGTGTTATAACTTTATTTTTTAATATATGATTATTTAGAAGCAAAGTCTAAATTTAGGGTTCATATTGAAAATTCGTAAATTTCAAACATTCGTAAATAAAATTTTCGTAAATAAATATTCGTATACGAAAATTCGTAAATATTAATTCGTAAATGAATATTCTTATAGAAATATTCGTATATCAATAATTCGTAATAAATAAATGTTCGAAACTATTTTATTCGTAAAGATTTATTCGTATATACTAATTCGTAAATAATAATTATACATATAATATAATAAAAAATTAGATTATTTAGAAAATATAATCAAAGCAATACGTAGTGCGCTCAGTGTCAGTATCAAATCGAAAATGAATATACGAAAATGAACAAAAAAATTAAATGAAAATGTTGATATTATCACATGCAAACATTTTTAGCTACACCAAACAAGTAATCGTCGATTGCAATTTCGGATTCGAGGAAGCGTTGATAGAGACGATTGAGATTGTCCCTCTTCTCTGTAGATTTTCGACGTCTCTTTTGTGCGGGGCATCCATTTGTGATGTGCTCTTCGGCTCGATGGTTTGTTCGATCATCCTCCTCCATAAGAACGCGTATCAACTCCCTCAGATCCAAATGGGGGCGGTTGCTGATTACCTTCAAATGCGCGTGAAAGCTCTCGAGGCAATTCGTAGTGCGCTCAGTGTCAGTATCAAATCGGGAATGTACGTTCCATTCGGCGATGGGGAATAGGGCATCACTGCGTATGGCTTTTCCAGTCCGCGTTCTTCGGATAAGTTTCCCATCGACGTATGTCTGGCCGAAATATTGGAGTATTTGGCAGAAGTCTTCATCCTCTTCGTCTTTTAATAGTGCTTCAAATCTTTCAGTAACCTGATTTTCCGGAAGAAAACTTATAGCCACCATCTCTCGGACTTTCTGTTGTAGGTTGTCATCTGGGTCGTTGTACCTGGTTTTATAGCCCAGCTGGTTGATTTTTCGATTGACACTCTGCGCAAGATGGAAAAAACATCGTAGCACCACACCCTGTGGAAATTGAGATGTGAAGGCATTAGCAGAAGCTTTCTCGAAGTCAACAAGCAACGTCGGCTGTGGCATAGGGTCTATGTCCATTGATTGGAATGACTGGTGCAGGAAAAGAAAAACTTCGTCGTAGTCAGCTTCGGTGCGATTTTCCATGAGGCAATATATTAATGGTAGCCAGATGTTGTACACCTTCGCTTTTATAGTGAATAGCTGTTGAAATTGGATGGGACAGATTTCGAATGTGCCGTCACACATCCAGGCTTTGAAGGTTGCAAGTCGTTTAACATTTGATGGGGAGCCAAAGATTACAATTCTGCCGTTGATTTCTTGGCCCAGATTGTCGTACAATGTAAAGTTTTCACTTTCGTTTGTCAAGAGGTTTAAGGCTTTGATGTTAGTGGATACCACGTTGATTTTGGAAATGTTGTTCT
>JAUZND010020362.1:0-25702 GCA_034780555.1 Coelogynopora nodosa | reverse complement strand
AAGGAATTCCACCAAGTTATACTTGTACTTATAACACAGGCCTAGGAAATGAGAGGATGATAAGTCATGCCTGTAGTAGTTATATGTTAACTAAAGCCATTTCCCAGGACACAAAACCAAAACGGACCGAAAGTAGAAGCTGACTTAAAGAGATACAGTAGAAACTTAATAAGATGCGGGACTTTATTCCCATATTCTAATTATAGAACATATTATTACTGTTTTAAACTTAAAGTTTGTAGTTTCAGTATTTAATTTCCAGCTTCAAGTTATTATACTACTCAATAATTATACTACTAAATAGGCCGGTCTTATTATAATATAGCCCACGTGGCCTAACAAAGTTGGACGCTGTTACTTGTTTTATTCTTTACAATGTTATTGATTTTTTAAAAACTTTTCTCTTAAATTATGAAAAAAAATCGATCACATTGTATTAGTTTATAGAGGAACTGTATCAGCTGTCTTTTACTGGTTTGTGGGCATTTACAGAAATAATTATCCTGTTGTATGTATAACAAGTTGTTTACTCCCTACGAAACCTCAAAAGTCGAGCTCTATCGCTAGCTTACCTACATTCATCAAAATTGTAATGTTATAATATAACTGAAAATAAGGGGAAATGACCAGAGATACTACTTCTACGAACTACTGAATAGCTATGCACGAAGGGTGATTGTCCAGTTTAGAATCTACATTTTATATTCAGTAAGAAAACCGTTCTAGTGTGTTCACATAACAAATTGTCCAAACGAAAATGAATGCATTTTGTGCCTGGTGTTGGGATGAGGCTTGTATCCCCCTAATCTATAAACCACGAACTTTTGAACTCTTTTGGTTTGAGAAAATTGTTTTGACTGAATATGGCTGCGATCTTGGGGAAATCGTGGAATTTTATCTATTATTTGTAAATATGAAAACTGTGTAGCATCGGTAACATTAAGTAACTTTATACAGCCAATGTTTCGTTATTTTCAAATTAAATTGCCCTGAATTGTTATAGTATAAAAGTATAAAAATAAATATATATATAAAAAAATAGTTTATTTTAGACATGACAGTTAAAATAGCGGATACCCTTCATAAATTCTATCCATTTGCATAGTTTTTGTCCCAGGCATTCATTTTATCTTTTTAAGCTTAAATGTCACAGGCAAGACTAAATTGATGTGGCTTTAAGTTTAATGTAATACATAGTCATGACATTTCAATTTGGTAAAAGATGTTGTAGTCTACATAGAGCTTAGAGATATAAGCAGCCTGGAAGCGATAATATAATGTGTCCTTCTTTCAAAAGCGCTTACGGCTAATGAGAAATGTAGCTTTGATTACTATTTACTTTCATATTTGAAAAGTTGTAGTTCTTAGCTTTCGAATTGCGTAAAAAAACCTTTTTTGTACATTTATATAGATTTATTTAATTAATTTATTAATGTAGATTTATAGTAATCTTTTCCAATGATTTTAAACTACCAAATAACCTGGCTGTATTCCCTAGAATAGCACACTAATGGATATAATGTACTTATTTTTGATCCAGTCAAAATTGATTATCTATTGTATACATTAGTACCCCTCGCTGTAACGCACTGATATGTTTATGGTTGGATTTATAAAGTTTATTATTATTATTGTTCTATTTACTGCTACTATAAGTTAACGATTTTTCAATGTTATTAATTGATTTATAACCGAATATAAATTTTTTTTTCAACTCAAATAGTAATTAATTGATATGGGCGCTGGTAATCGAGAGATTTACCACTATTATATTGGGAATTGGAATATGATAATGATATAATGTCATGATATATATTTATACCGAAATATTGTATCTGAAATGTTTATACCACGTTACTTGTCTTTCGGTTACCTTAATAAATACCCCCTCGAAGTGCATTATAACTCGATTTTACTCACCTCTAATAGTAAATTCATCTCAGTGGTCTAGAGTTGGTAACCCTCACCCCCTCCTCACCAGAGAATAAAGCGATCGGTGTGATGAAGCCGGGCCACTGCTTCACCATCGAGCCCATGATCAACGAGGGCATCTGGCGCGACGAACTCTGGCCGGACAAGTGGACCGCCACCACTCAGGACGGCAAACGTTCGGCCCAGTTCGAGCAGACCCTGCTGGTCACGGAAACCGGCTGTGAGGTGGTGACGGCCCGGCAGGAGAGGAACGGACTCCCCTACTTCCTTGACCAATGGGACGGCGGAGAGGTGTTCACCTTTCCCTGCTGACTTTTGACTGGCTCATCGTGTACTGCCTCTCTCTTTCTCTCTCTCTCTGTGTGTGCGTGTTGTGATTGGCTGTTAGCTTTTATCCGCTCGCTTCGTTGGGAACACTACATTAACGGGCCTCCCACAGAACTATACTGAAAGTTCAAAAACCTAAAGTACCAATGGTATTCTACACTTTTGTTAAAGCAGCCACATAAAACCCTTTTTAAAACGTATTTAATGATACAGTTCAATTGTTATTAAAACTGTTTTTAGTGTCAGTTACGCAGTTACCACTGTCAGTAGTGTTTAATATTGGGATTTTTGGATACTGATGCAGTCAGGCATAACGAAAGTGAGTTACAGTTCTAGAAATGCACAATCTTATACTACTACTGTCTTTTTCATTGTCGAGAAATTATTTAAACAAATTATGTGTTTTTAGGAATATGTGTCGCAACCGTAATAAACTGTATTATATTGATTGTTTTCTTTTTGTATCTATACATTTATTGACTTGCAAAAATATAATGAAAATTTTGATATTTTTTATTTCTTGGAGGTTGCGCTTGTGTTCGATAACTTTGATTTGTTAGAAAATTAAAAAGGACCATTTAATAAATTAATTGTACATTATATCAATTATTTGTGCACATCGAAAGTGGCGTATTGATTCAAGTGAAATCGTTTATGGCGCATGTATCGAGCGTAGCAGAACATTATCGGCTTATCTATTCTGGGTGTCGAATGAGCAGTCCCTTTTCTATTAATTATTTTTCGCTGTTTGAACAACTTGATATGGACATGGTTCCCACGCTTCTGGAAAAATCAGGAAATTTTGTTAAAAACTGCAAAAAAAATTAAAAAGTCGGAAATGTTTGTCCCTTTTGTTGAATCAAAAAATTAAATGAATACAATATATTTTTTCAAAATATTTCAAGATTCGTTTATATACGTGCATTCTATGTTTTTGTAGATAGTAAACTCTCAAAAAACAGAGCCTACACTGTTTGGGGATTTGCTTACTTAGATTTGTCTCTTCCTAGAAAATAATAATTACAGAAATAAATATTATTTTTTGTACAAAAAGAGGCTATATTGATTACCCATGAATTAATTTAATTTTTTTTCTATAAACTAACTTCATATATTAGCTGTTAGGTTTTTGAGAATAATTCTGATTTTATAATGCCGAATAATTAATTTCCTTTTATTATAATATTTGCTTACCTCGAATTTTTGGGAATGTGGACCAGGGAATTTTAATCGGAAAATTGTGTGGGAACCATGATGGATTCACA
Source organism: Coelogynopora nodosa (assembly GCA_034780555.1). NCBI lineage: Eukaryota > Metazoa > Platyhelminthes > Proseriata > Coelogynoporidae > Coelogynopora > Coelogynopora nodosa. Next base: position 22,178 of record JAUZND010020362.1, on the reverse strand, counting down.
TTTAACAGATCTTGCGAACTTGTAGAGTTTACATATATATTTGTAGAATATTTATTTTTTGTGGATATTGAATGTGCTTCAAGAAATGGATTTTTACTCCTTCGTGTGAATGAATGCAGAAATCAAGTGGATACCTTTATAGACACTAAGTGCCAATAAAAGCCAATAATAAGAATGTTTATATATGTTGGTTTGTGTGGTGACACTACTAGAGATTGATTAGTGTAATTAGGGCGACCATAAGTAACTGCTAGACATTTTATAGACTTCCTAATTCATTTTAATATACTACTTAATTCCTCAATTATTGTACTTTTCAGAGAATAAAAATGTATTTTTACAATTGTGTCATATTTTAACAAATTTAAGTTTTCTATATAAACTATATCTACGCCTACTTTTTGGGCACACTAGAATATATTATTTATATATAGTCTTCAATTTCGTTATTATTTTTTATATTAATAATGCATTATTCAGTGTACTACTGTCTTTGTGTTAGTAGTACGATAAATTTTGTTCTATATTGATATTCAATAATAAAAACCCAATAAAATATTGCGGTGTGCACTGCTTGCAGCTTGTACACCTTTAAACATATAAATTGAAGTCTTCAAATTTATGGCGTGATGTAGAATTTTAACATGTACAATTAGGCTCAAATATTTATTGTTTGAAATTAATAACGTTAAATTGGCAATCGATTATTAACAACTTGTTTCAATTAGTTTATGAAACTTTTACATGAAACTGAAATATATGTTGTTCTATATAATGTGTTCTAACATTGTGCAATATACGTAAATAGTTCCTAAAGTATTAAATTAAATAGATTTTACTTATTTGTGAATCCACACATAATTATTGTAATCAGACGTATATTTTAAACTTCAGTTTGAAAAAATATATAATTTAACGGCCTTTAATTTTACGTTTTAACCGACGATACGCTCAATAAGCGGATTATATCTAATATTACAAAATTGATTGTCTAATTCAATTAATTTATGAATACTTATTTACAAATGTTATTATATATAGAAAGGCATTGCGTACGCAAAAAATTAAATACAAATGGAATTTATATACATATTCTTTCTAAATGCCCGACATTGATGTCCAATTCGTTGTTAGATATGTCTTGTTTCTATTTCGTTTAATACAATATCAAAAACAATTATTTAACTTTTGTATATTTTTGAAGAGTTTAAAAAAATATTTTTATATTGTTTCGAATATTAAATATTTATAAAATTTTAACTAACAATATTTTTCAGTATGAAATGGTTTGTAATAGGTATGGAAAGTATAATAGGTATGAAAATGTTTGTAATAAAATAGATTTCTGCTGAAATAATTAAAGACTAAATAATAAAAACAATTTTGTTGTATCTAATTTTCTTAATAAGCTACATATGTAAGATAAGAAGGCTCATAATATTTTGCCTACAATATCACCCATTACAGTGTTTGCTAGATGTTAACTCATTTTCATTTTTTCTAAAACATATTAAATGCAATTGTGGCAACTGGATGTGTGTTTTAGTGAGATAACATATTTTAGTGGATTAACATTTGAATAGATAAAATAGTCAAAATGTTGAATAGTAAGAAACTTGTGGTCATTCAATTGACAGAATATATGCTTTTTAATTATAACAATTAATTTTTTTAAATCATTATAGGACCACATTTATACTTATGTATATGACTTAATATAGAATATAGGTATTTTTTGTGCATTTAATAAATAATGTAACTTTACAGAATAAATATTCAGAGGAAACAAACTAAATAATAGGTACATATAATAAAAAAATGGTAAAGGTTATGTTTAAATTATGTAGTGATAATTAAAATAAATAAATAAACAGTTAAAGAAATGTTACAGAACCGAGAATGTTATATATAGACGAAACTCTCAATAGTTCCAAAATAAATACTTTTTGTTAATCTGGAAAAAACGTACACAATGTAAACCAACAATCTTTTCAGAAGTTATTTTTAAATATTTATATCGTGTACAATAAACGTGATCAATAAACAATATTCTTAACACTAATATGATAAATAAAATATGCTTCTAGTTTGATTCATTGGATGTGTGATATTAGTGTATTATAAAAGGCAATATAATGAAATAATAATATTATAATAATAAACAAATATGCTATATTTTATTCCTCTATAAAATAGTATATACTTTTAAATATATTAACTCAATACATTACGACAAAAGCACACATATATTTAAAAAAAACTGTATTGTTGTTCATTTTATATGTTCACCAAAACATTATCTTCTGCGTGTACGAATATCACGTTTAGATGGCCGAGATCTGAAATAAATGAGAAGGTTGGAAAATTATTGTAAGCTAAAATATATGATTGGCGCGCTTCACCAAATATAAATTTGAATGGCATATTTATAGATAAATAACCAATTTTGAACATTTGGAATAGATATAATTAATGAATGCAATAATATTATAGAACATTTACGGGTGATATTGTAACAGAAAGTTATTTAGCTATTAATGAATCGTTATGAATAGTTATAATTTATGTGACATGTGTATATAGTAAAGCCTATAATACAATTTTTAAAGTTGCTAAATTCACAAAAAAACTGATTTTTAGTAAGAATCATTCAGTGAAGTTGTTGACTTGTCTAATCCATCCCTAATTTCGTATACATAGATAGTCAAGTTTGATTATTTATTTATTTTACTGATCACACATTTAATGCGTTATAAATACTATACAACTAAATATCGTAACATAATTAGAGTGCTTGGATGACATTTTCCTGTGAAAAACCTTAGTGACTTAATTGTATTTATCTGCCTCCCATATGTATCAAATCGTCACCTCTGATCCTCATTTTGATATTATTATTAAGAACAGTTCCGATAGTAACTATATCCGACGGTACCAACGGTCAATGATATCAATGCGACAATATCCTGTGAATTGAAATTTATGTATCTCCCAAAGATCTCCATTGACTTGTCAAATTTTGCATTTTTTATAAATATGGATAAACTTTAGTTTCTTGATGAGATATGAATAAAATAGACATGTACTGGCTTTTACAACAGATCTTAATTAGATCTCGTATGATCTAAAATGTTATTATTCAGTTTTAAATTTAGATTTTAAATCAAGATCTTGTCAAAGTCTTAGTAAAATGTTAGTGAAAAATACTAAATATTTATTTTTTAGCTGGATCATACTAAAAAATCTATATTTATACAAATTTCATGCAGAAATTAAAGATCTTTTTAAGCGGTTATTATTCAATCTCGTATTTTGAACGAGGCATCAGAAAAGTAATAATGGAAAAAGTATCGCGTAAAATTTAACAATCAGAGATATTTCTTTCCCATGATTAGATTCTGCTTTCCGACTATCGTATCTGTTTATTAACCGTATGCTATATTTAAATAGAACAGCACAAATCCACATCTGATCTGAACAAATAAAACTTTCATTAAAAAGCAACATTTTCATATCTCGAAAATAGAAGGGTTGTATATGTCAGATTCATTGAATAAAATTTATAGAATATTATTTATGTTTTTTTTTATGTTTTAAATTTCAGCAAAAAAAGTGAGTATCGTCACATGTTGGATATTATAACAATTTTGTGTGAGCTACTTAAGTGTGTTCCGATAAAATATTACATGTTCTCAAATTTCTGCAATTTTGAGCAAATCAGAATAGGAACCAATGTGTCAAAAATCGAAAAAGGGAACATATAAATATATCTCCATTAAAACCGCCATAAAAACATTACTGGGGTTATGTAACAAAATTATTTTATTAACCTCTCACGGTATCTGAGAGACATCTAACAATAATTTATATATTTATTGATTTTGCCAGTATCTATGTATTTGATAGTGAGTGGGATGCCTGAAATTATTTGAAAAACTATCATTCACACAATAAATTTTACAACTGGGCGTATTTGTTAATTGAGCTTGTTTAATATTGAACTGTCTTGTGTTGTAGTTAATTAAGTGATTTGTTATTTTGTGTAATCCTTACGTCGACGTATAATACACTTTTAAATTATCACAATTCCACTAAAAAATTCACTTAATACATCCTTCTTTTGACGTAAATATTTATATTGGTGAAGTGGAAAATCTGTGAAGTGTTACATACTGTGGACTGATATATTTTTATGGTATTTAAATGAAATAAATTATTTGTAAAATATCTGTTTGTTTACCTTTCAGAAGTTACTTTACTCAATGGAATGTAATAATGAGTATTTTGAGATTTTTTTGGGTCCCACATGAGAAGTATAACAGCATCCGAACACACACATGCAATAACATGATATAGTATGTAGTCCGTTTCATGTAATTGTATATGATAATAACACAGAGTCATACACATTGATTTTGTTATCATTACTAACATCCGAAAAGTCTCTTTTGAAACTGCATTTGGTCGATCATTTTTTGCACAACAACAAGAAATGACATAAAATAAAGAATGAATCCAATCTGTCAATAATGATACAAACCGTCCGCGTTCCAAATTGTAATCTTTTTCATAAACCAAAAATCTTTTAATCAAGTACAAAATTCGGGTCCACAGTTTAAAAATGATCACAATTGCGCTAAATGACATGTCTACTGGCTCCATTATTTGGGACAAAGTAATCTGAAAAGAATTCCTGGAATAAAGTCTTGTACTACTGTTACACTTTGGTTATAAATAAATTAATATTTCATGTGCTATATGGCTATAAAGGATAGAGTCTATATATTAGAGGATAATAAATATCATATTCAGCCAGATGCAGAGTTGAGGAATATCCACCCTAGATTTCAGACGAACAAATCAATACTCCAATCGTGTGTTGAAAAAATGAAGCAATCAGCGCAAATATATGACTCGACGTTTAATTGCATGTAAAATTCCTATTTATATAAGCTTACTATATAATATATCGTTTTATAACGAACATAACATATGTATGATTATACACGAGTTGACTTGTTATAGTGTTTGTAAATTAGGTTCCGAATTACAGGGGCGTGTCCATGAGGGGGGGGGGGGGTCCGAGAGATCAGGACCCCTCCCTGCCACTTGTTTGCAGGCAGGCAACCGACACAAATCTCTTGCTGGCTACCGTCTCGTCTGTAGTGTCATATAACAGAAGTACGATAAATGTATGGCAGTACCTTTGTAGGGGCATACATAACTTGATGTACCATACCTAAAAGTAGTCATTTGTTCCAAGCGGGAACAAATATAATAATAATATAAATATATAATAAATATATAATAATAAAAATAAAAATTAATAAACAGAATAAAAATTAATAAACAGAATAAAAATTAATAAACAGAATAAAAATTGATAAACAGAATAAAAATTAATAAACAGAATAAAAATTAATAAACAGAATAAAAATTAATAAACAGAATAAAAATTAATAAACAGAATAAAATTTAATAAACAGAATAAAAATTAATAAACAGAATAAAAATTAATAAACAGAATAAAAATTAATAAACAAAATAAACATTTTCAAAACAATTGAAATATGGTAAATCCAGATGGGCATATATATATATATAAAGAAAATAATGTGTAATTTATATAATTAATCAATTATTCAATACTAGTAAGGAGGTAGTATCAATTGCATCGGTTGTCCAAGGAAAACCTGGGAAAGCTGGCCAGTTCAAGCTCCAGGAGAGAGGTTTTCACGGCAAATCATTGCTTCTCAACCTAAAAACGCTTTTGTTTCAGCTTGAGTCGCTCCTTCTCCACCTCAAGTCGTTCCCGTCTTAGGTCGTTCAGGGGTTCTCCCACCTCCTGACGGGGGCACTTTCGAGAAATAACTGGCGATTTGATGGATGGTGAGATTGAAGGCAGCTCCCCTTGTGTAGCTGGCGCTGGAGGTTCATTCTCCTTCGCGGAAGAATCCAAACTTCCGGGGCACTGGACGAACACGGGGTTAGTATCACCCATGATGACTGGCACCATCGAATCATTAGGAGTATTCGGAAAACTGGATCCACCTCCTGTCAACCTGCGCTTGCATGTATTCTGTTTGATTCGGCACTGAATATTGTTCCACTTTTTTTATTAATTGTTCAACAGTGAACGATTTTCCAGATGAAGAAAAATGTCTGTTAACAACGTCATTACACACGGTTTCTCTTTGATTAATATTATCTCTTTCGTATTTCCTTTTTTAAATAAATAACAATCTTCTTTTAAAATACTAATACAAACACTTTCGGTGGTTTCATCCATTATATAGTTCAAAAAACAAGAAGAAATTAAATGGCTACACTGGACGAAAAAAAAATGGACACTGCTGCAAAAAGTAAACCCGTTATTAAAATAATAATAACCTGCTAACATTCCCATGGCAGCATTCAGTTCGCCCTATCACAAGGCAGTTATAAAGTTCACCTCGATGACTCATAAATCAGTGAGATGAGAAGTTCATACTTTTGCTAGCAAGCGTTTGTGCATGACGCCAGCCTAGTCGTGCTAGTCAAAGTATTTACTACCCTAGTCGTACTTGGTAGTGATTACTTTTATTGGTGAACTAGAGCATAGAACTATATGCAATTGGCAATGAATTTACGCGGCTGAAAAACGCGAGACGTTTTTACTATCGAGAATTACCAAAACAAAGCCAGTGAGCCAAGATAGGGGTGTCCCTAAAACTTGTGAGAGATGTCGTATGTGTTTAAAAAGTTGGTGCGAAAGATGTTGTATTATATAAGAAGTTAGAATATTATTCGACAGTAAAATTAATATTTTAAATCATGCCAAAGTCATGTTGTGTTTCGTTTTGTTCCGAACGCTTGAAAAAGAATTCGGGAAAATAATTCAATGAATTCCCCAATAACCGTGTGCCAGAATTACAAAAATTAGGATTTTTGTGATAAAACGATGCAATTTTTGCTCATAAAAAATTTTATTCTGTAATAGGGAGTAGACATTTTTTCCCCAGAATGTTTCGATGGTACTGAGGTTTGCTTATCAATTACAGAAGACTATTACTTAACAAAACCTCGTTGCAAAAGAATTCCTTAAAAGGGATTAAACATTAAGTCAACATTATTTCCAGGTTAACTCCTAAAGACTGCTGGGTTACACATCCGCCTGAAACAAATTGATTCCGATACGAAATCTGCTGATGAATTATCTTTTTATCATTCATAAAAATCAACACAGACAACAGACAGGTATAACACACATAAACTTAATAAACAAACATAATAACAATAATTTAGATATACCTTTGTACAATATTTTTTTTTCATTTAGATGTAGAAGTCCGATTCTCAGGAAACATTTGAAAAATGCGCGACAATAGCTTTACCTACGCAAATAGAAAATAAAAAGTTTCATAAACCTCCTCCGTCAACTTAAAGAAAAAAATCTCGTGGACTGAGAATTAAGGCGATATTAATATGAGAAATCATACTGTCTGTCACTATAGATTAAACAAGAACAGAAAATAAAAACATAAAATTAAAAATCAATAAATAATGAAAAATCAAAAACAACCTTTTCTGGCCTCACTCTATGGCCGTTCTGTAAACCCTATAATCTGACCGAAGTGTACGAACACCTGACAAACATGTCCGTTATGTTCAAGTTTTAGTTACTTATTACCACATATTTGACTGTCAAATAAAAAAAATTTCATCAAAATATTAAACTCTCACTATCAGTGTAATAAATCTTAAGAAACTGTATTTTACGTTCCACTAGCATTTTTAAATAAGTAATTTCATTCACATAGTAATTTCACAATTGAAATCTTAAGTTGGAATAATTAAGTAGCTTTTCAAATAGACATGTTTTCTTTCTGTCTCAAAACAAAGAATTACTAATATATGAAACTGATCCAAAATACTTTCTTTCAAAGAAATAATTTTGGATCATTTAATTTTCAATAATAACATTAGAATATATCAAAAGGGGTTACATTGACACTTTTTGATACTTTTTGACACTAAATTGACACTTTTTGACACTAAATTGACACATAAAATTGCATTTTTGAATAATAATTTATTTTATTAAAAGTAACAGATATTCACAACACTCCAACATATGTATTACGTTTTCTAAATGGTGTATAACAAAAATGTATCCGAAAAAGTAAATTATAATTAATTTTGTTTATCGAATGACTTTTTCAATTATAAAATATATAATAGGTTTTTCTGTTTATACTACATTTTTACAAAATATTGCACCAGTTAAACCTAAATATATAATAATACCTTACTTTAATATATTTTATTCCTTAAGATCTACGATCTTGCATTTTTAATAATATACATTTTTGACTATTTTTCAAAGAATAATTGTATACATCATCCAATAGAACTATCAGACAAATGAAACAAAACCACATTTATAAACCAAAACGGTTAATAAATACAGAAAATATCGATTTGACAACCCGAAATTGCTCTCAGAGAGTAAAATGATTAAACACGAGTATAATTTCTTAAACTACATCAACCGATTAGACTCATCAAGACCGACATCAAGATTCATTAATACATCAATACTCATCAAGACATCAAGACTCATCAAGACATCAAGACTCATCAAAACATCAATACTCATCAAGACATCAATACTCATCAAGACATCAATACTCATCAAGACATCAATACTCATCAATACATCAATACTCATCAAAAGATCAATACTCATCAAGACATCAATACTCATCAATACATCAATACTCATCAAGACATCAAAACTCATCAAGACATCAATACTCATCAAGACATCAAGACTCATCAAGACATCAAGACTCATCAAGACATCAAGACTCATCAAGACATCAATACTCATCAAGACTCATCAAGACATCAATACTCATCAACATATCAATACTCATCAATACATCAATACTCATCAATACATCAATACTCATCAAGACATCAAGACTCATCAAGACATCAAGACATCAATACTCATCAAGACATCAAGACATCAAGACTCATCAAGACATCAAGACTCATCAAGACATCAATACTCATCAAGACATCAATACTCATCAAGACATCAACACTCATCAAGACATCAATACTCATCAAGACATCAATACTCATCAAGACATCAACACTCATCAAGACATCAATACACATCAAGACATCAATACTCATCAAGACATCAATACTCATCAAGACATCAAAACTCATCAAGACATCAATACTCATCAAGACATCAATACTCATCAAGACATCAAGACTCATCAATACATCAATACTCATCAAGACATCAAGACATCAAGACATCAATACTCATCAAAACGTCAAGACATCAAGAACTTCATAAATACTCATCAAGACATCAATACTCATCAAGACATCAAGACTCCCCAAGACTTGAAGACATGAATACATCAAGACACATCAAGACACCAAGTCTCATTAAGACTCACCAAGACTCATCAAGTCAGTAAACATCAAAACTCATCACATCACTAACAACTTATCAAGACTCACCAATACCCATCAAGACATCAAGACTCATCAAAACATCAAGACTCATCAAGACATCAAGACATCAATACATCAATAATCATCATGATATCACCAAACTTCATTAAAAATTACACCTTTCAAAAATAATTAAATTAATCATTATTAATCGAGCTTGACAATCTTATCCGGGTACTACCAGATACTACCGTATATTTCACAGAAATAGATATGTCATAAGGAATGCAGTACGGGTATACCAAACATGGGCACCCCTTGTCAGAAGGAAGGTTAATTATACGCATACACAACTAGAATATCAGCCTATAAATATGACAAATGAAAATGTCACATCAATAAGACATCAACAACACATCAACACGTCGTCTTATATTAAAATCGATTCTTTATAGGTTTAAAGGTCTCTACTGAGTCTTAGTTATTATGTTATATATATATACCCTCTATCCCCTATTAGGGTGAAATAGTACACTATTATTGCGTTTATAAACCACTTCTGATTAAGTATAATAATTTGTAACCAACAGCTGTCAAAGTACGAATTATACACTCTTTAATTCAAGGAATTCATTTCAGAATATTTTAAACAATACATTGGAGTTTGCAACTTAACAAATATTTGTCCCAATCATGGAGGCAACGGACATGACATTTAGCGGAATTGTGATCATTGTTTAACTGTGTGCTCGTATTTTGTACAAATTTCGGATTGATGAAAAAGATTACAATTTGGAACACGGACGTTTTGAATCATTAATTACAGATTGGATTCACTCTTTAATATATATCATTAGAGTTTGTAAAAATTGCTGCTGTTCAGAAAATTATCGACATAATGCAGTTTTATATATTGAGTTTTTTCGGGTGTTTGGAATGATACTGAAATCAATATGCATGACGCTGTGTTATTATTATATACAATTACATGAAAAAGACTACATACTATATCATGTTATTGCATGTGTTTGTTCGGATGCTGTTATCCTTCTAATGTGGACAAAACTATTTGAAAATATGATAAAATGGTGTTACTCAATAATACAGAAAACTGATGATGACGTCCCATTGAGTAAAGTAACTTCTGAAAGGTAAGCAAACAAAGTTATATATTATTTTGTTAAAAACCGTGGTTATATGAACAGATATTTTACGAATAATTTATTTAATTCATATACCATAAAAATATAACATTCCATAATATGTTACACTTCACTAAAACTTAATATAATAATCACAGAATTTCCATTCCAACAATTGCTATATTTACTCCAAAAAGAAGGATGTATTAGGTGAATTTATTATGTGCATTTTGATAATTAAATTGTATATTATAAATACAAAAAGAAAAGAAAAAAGTTTCAAAAACCTCCTCCTTCAACTGAAAGAAGTAAATCTTGTATAGACAGAGGAGTGATGCGATATACCTTTTCTGGCCTCATTCTAGCCGTTTTAAAAACCAAGTTTGAAACCAAAATAAGTTACCAAGAGAGAAACGTTGCTCAGACGAGGTGGTGAAATTCACAATTACATTACATTATCATGTCATTTTATACGTGGACGTAGATATTACGCAACATAACAAATCAGTTAATTAACCACATTAAGGCAGTTCAATAGAAAACGATCAGTTTTAAACTTTTCAATTTCAGTTTCAGTAACAGTTTTTAAAATAGTGTCAGTCAACACACTGCTATCAAATGAATAGTAACACAATAAATAAATATATAAGTAATTGTATATATTCCTCAGATACCGTGATAAAAATTTATTTTATTTTTAAAATCTATTAATTGGTTCCCATTTTGACTTGCTCCAAATGTCGGAATTTATAGAACAGGCGATCTTTTATCGCAGCAGCACACTTAAGTAGCTCAGACAAAATTGTTATATTATCCAATATGTGACGATACTCACATTTAATACATTAAATAATATAAATAACATTCTCTCAATTTCATTCAATGAATCCGACATACAACCATTATTCTATATATGAGCTATGAAAATGTTGCTTTTAAATGTAAGTTTGATTTGTATTGATCTCATCTGGATTTGTGCTACGGTAAATAGCAAACGGTAAATTAAACTGTTACGATGGTCGGAAAGCAGAATCTAAGCATGGAAAATAAATATCTTTGATTGCATTCTTTATTTTACGCAATACTTCTTTCATTTTTCTTTTCTGTTGCTCCGTTGAGAATACGAGATTGAATAAAAACGTTTAATTTCAAACTGGGATTTCTTTTTAAATCTTAGCATGATTTTCTAGTCTTTTTTAAAGTTATCGATTTCTTAAGAAGACATCATATTTTTGCGCAAAATCTGTATAAATTTAGATATTTTCGTATGATCTAACTAAAATATAAATATGTAGTATTTTTCACTAACATTTTAAATCATATGAGATCTAAATGTAGATCTGATGTAAAAGCCAAGACATGTCTATTTTATCCATATCTCATCAAAAAATGAACTATTTATCCAAATTTATAAGAAATGCAAAATTTGACAAGCCAATGGAGATCTTGTGAGATGCATGAATTTCAATTAATCGGATATTGTCGTATAGATATCATTGCTCGTTGGTATCGTCGGATATAGTTACTGGGAACTGTTCTTAATAATAATGTCAAAATGAGGATCAGAGGTGACGATTTGATAAATATGGGAGGCAGATAAATACAATTAAGTCACTAAGGTTTTTCACAGGAAAAGTAATCCAAACACTCTAGATATGTTACGATATTTAGGTGTATAGTTTTTATTAAGCATTAAATGAGTGATCAGTAAAATAAATAAATAATCAAACTTGACTATCTATGTATACGACATTGGGGGTATTATCTCAAAAAAATGAAATTAGGGATGGACATCAAATGCTCAAAATGGGATATTTATCTAATATGCCATTCAGTTTTATATTTGGTGAAGGGCAATCATATATTTTAGCTCACAATACTTTTCTATTATTTTCCAGATCTCGGCCATATAAACGTGATATTCGTCCACACAGAAGATAATGTTTTGGTGAATATATAAAATAAACAACAGTACAGTTTTCTAAAAAAATTATTTGTGTATTTGTCATATTGTATTGAGTTAATATATTAAGTATATATACTATTTCATGCAGGACTAAAATATCGCGCATTTGTTATTTATCATAATATTATTATTTCATTTTATTGCCTTTATAATACACTAAATTCCATTTGTGTTTCATTTTTTCGTGCGCAATGCCTTTCTATATATAATAACATTTGTAAGTAAGTATTCATAAATAAATTGAATTAGGGGATCGTCGAAATAAATAAAAATGTAAAAATAAAGGCCGTTAAATTATATATTTTTTAAATTGAAGTTTGAAATATACGTCTCATTAGGCTACAACAATTTGATGTATGTGAATGCTATTCACAATGAATGAGTATATTGCACAACGTTAGAACACATTGGGGTACAACATACATTTCAGTTTCATCTAAAAGGTTCATCAACTTTAAAAAAAAGTTTTATTAACTAATTAAAACCAGTAAACAAGTTATTAATTAATGATTGTTAATAATAGATAAACGAGACTGTGGAAAAGTGTAAGGGCCTTTTTGTTCTCAATTAATAAAGATTTGTCTTTTTTACTTTTTAATGATAAATAAATTCTATTAAATTAAAAATAATTCTGCATTATATTCCCATTTACATTTCTCGATATAGCTCTGTAATGTGTGCCTTTATTCTTTTTAAATAAGAATATATCTAACTTTCATGATAACATTTTAATTTTTTAAACAATGACCAAAAAAAAGGATTTTTAAATACTAAACATTTATTTAATATTGATCATAATAATTATTAAAAACAAATTGATATTATAAAATTTAAACAATCATTACTGCAAGAAATTATTTAATTTACAGCTATAATGAAAAGTAGTATATAATGTGTAGTATGCATTTAATGTAGCTTACATATCTATAATACTTATATTTAATCGAACATTTAAAGATACTCTCCCCTTTATGTTGTTAACATTTAATTAATATGCCACTGACATTTACCAATTCACTTAAGGACTCTGCACAACAAGGGCGAATTAATTCGGCAAATAATTAAATCCAACTCTTACCAAGCACGACGTGACGTGAGATCTTTTGCTGTTCCTACATAATTGATAACATATTTGCACTTCATCGCGCGGCGTCACATACAAATTTGAATAATTTCAACTTCAGTTTTGGCACGTAAATTGGCTCATTGAAAAGAATGTGTACAACTTTTTTCGGAACATCGCTTGCGCTTGGTAATAGTGGGGGATCATAAGGACGGGACATTTACCATACATGCCAAAAGCAATTTTATTGCAGAAATGGTTTATTGAGGAGGTTTATAAACTTTTGGCTCGAAAACACAATATTTTTTTTTGTTATCGTGTCATAAATCTTGAAAAACAAAATGGCCGCCATTTGAACATGCCCATTTTTGTCTAATATGTATACATTTGAATGTACCAATGACCTCGATGACCCATTGTGACCCGCATTGACCTCCAATGACCCTGAATTTTGGGTGCATATTTCTATCTGTTAGTAATACATTATTAGGTGCAAAAGTGCTTACTTTTCAAGCTATAGCCAATTTTTAGTTCAAATGGCGGCCATTTTGTTTTTCACGATTTATGGCACGATAACCAAAAAAAAATCTTGTGTTTTTGAGCCAAAAGTTTATAAACCTCCTCAATAAATCATTTCTGCAATGAAATTGCTTTTGGCACGTATGGTAAATGTCATGAACATTTTACTATAGGAGGTTCCCCCACTAATACTATATATTGTATGTACATGATTGTAACATAGTCTCCTACATTTAACCATTCAATATTGAATTTGCTCGGACACCAAGATTTTTAACATATGCAGGATTATTATATATATGTTTTCGTTATACATAAATTTTGAAGCTATACAGCTGTTTATAATATATTAATATATTTTGTGTATTAATAAATGCGTATCATATAGATATGCATATAGATATATAATTTGTGTATAATGAAAAATCTCGGTTAATTAAAACTAGGATTTCTTACTAATATCGTACTAAGATCTTCCAAGATTACGAGTTTTGTTTTTCTTTCCATGATCTTGGCAAGATTAGGACAGGATAAACATAGCATTTCTTGAAAGATTTGTGTAAAATAGAAATCATATTGTTTCAATACAACATATTTTACTCAGTAATTAATGATTTATCTAGATCTAACTAAGAAATCCATGGTAATGCAAGATCCACACATGGGTATGTATGTGTCATGCAAGATTCAGATCCTGGAATGTATGTGTCATGCAAGATCCAGATCCAGGAATATATGTATCATGCCAGATCCTGGAATGTATGTGTCATGCAAGATCCAGATCCTGGAATCTATGTGTCATGCGAGATCCAGATCCTGGAATGTATGTGTCATGCAAGATCCAGATCCTGGAATGTATGTGTCATGCAAGATCCAGATCCAGGAATATATGTGTCATGCCAGATCCTGGAATGTATGTGTCATGCAAGATCCAGATCCAGGAATATATGTGTCATGCCAGATCCTGGAATGTGTGTGTCATGCAAGATCCAGATCCTGGAATATATGTGTCATGCCAGATCCTGGAATGTATGTGTTATGCAAGATCCAGATCCTGGAATGTATGTTTCATGTAAGATCCAGTATGTAGGTGTCATTTTTCAATGTCAACATATATATCTTTCAATTACATGTAAACAATGTTTAACCCTTGAACACCTTTTTGTTTCGTGCTGTAAGCCTGAGGTGTTCTCATGAAATAACTAAGGAGCACCTGAACTAAGACGCACTAAAGGTTGTGTGGAAGTAAGTAGGAAAATATTACTGTTATCTAAAGTGTCCAATTTAAATTTACATCGTTTCTGGAGATAGTGAAACGTCATAGAGTGTTGAGGTTTGAAAAAACTTTCCTCAAATTATAGATTTGGACGTTAAGTCATCTCTGAAAATTGTCAAAATATTTTTTTAAAATGCGTTATTAAAGATGTATAGTCTCTAGACCAAATTTTTGTCTATTTAAAATTGCTTTAAAATATATATGGTATATATATATCATATACATTTTTTATTATAAAATTTTTTAGATTATTATTCTTTTTAAAAACCCATTTTATGGCATATAGCCAAATATACTAAATAATGTCATTATTTAGTATATTTGCATATAGCGCTACGTATTTGCGAATAAGTGGTTTTCTATTATCTATTTCTTACTGAAATAATTATGACGCCAAAGGCATTAATAGTGTATATTTTAATAAGTTTATTATTTATCCTTAACTGCCTTATTGTTATTTTAATAACTGCATAAGTGACTTTAACGTAATTTTAGTTATACATTCTCTTTTTTTTCGTTAATATCTTATTCTATTGTGTACTATATATTTCCACTTTCACAACTATATAGATAACTTAATAATAACTACATAATGTGATTTGCGGATTATTCCTAGCCGACACAGCTGTTTCACTGTAGCCAATCTGATCTCGATTCCAAACTAATATATTTTTGAGTGGATAGACTTTGAGTGAAAAGAGGTTTCCCACATTTCATATATAATCCTACCTGAGTTGTTCTTCCGATAGATATAGTTTACTTTATCATTACGTTTTTAATACATGTCCGGCAATTATTTAGTCGAGCAAAGGATCATTTTATCTCCTTTAAAAGGAACAACAATTTTGGAACAAGAATATATTAATGAACGTGATACATACTAATGGGATATTCAATTTAATCGGTTTACCGAATTGTGACTCAAATGAAAATGAATTAATTAATTTATTCTTGTACTTTTGAAAAGAAATGAAAAACTTGTTGAATATTTCTGGTCATGCATGTAAGTAAATCTAAATTATTGAATTGAAATCAATTCTTATTCGAAAAATGTGAATTCGCTCTTTAAATTGAAATAATAATTGTTGTCAAAAGCTTTGGGTAAATACATATGTATATACTGTATTTATCGACAGTAGTATTAACCGGGGTATACAAATCTTAGAACAGACAACTGAAGTTGGGGGGGGGGTTAAACACAAGCTATACAGTATACTATATATCTATATTATGAATCAATAATATAGTATATTGATAGCATGATGCAATACACGCAATTTTAACTTTTGTTGTTACCAGATTTATTCTTTCACAATAATTCAACAAGTAAAACAACATGTTAATAAAGTTTGTTATTTATGCATGCTGGGAGTTTGTTTATTATGACTACAATATACAATTTACCATTAGTATGCAAAAAAAATCAAGAATGGTAAAGAAGCTAATTTAAAAAGAAATAAAATTATATTTTTTGGTAAACGACCATGCTTTGTCGATTAAACTATCATATAATATAATGGCCAAATATATGAGATTATGTTACGTTAGTTAAGAAATTAATAGATTATTTAATATAAATTAATTATATTTTATATATTCTTAATTTACTTGTAAAATATCTTGTAATCTTAAATAGAAATCCTGTACTGCACACACACCTAAATTATGACTTGTTCATACATTTTTCGAAAAACTAGGATATTATTATTTTCTGGCATAATTAACATTTTACTAAAAAGTATTAAGCACATATAATGTATATTAAATCTTGTAATGAGATAAATTCACACATCTTATGAAAAATACATATAACCCTTAGTTATTACAACAATAAATTATAATTAATCAGGAGAGTCAAATAAAAATAAAAACGCGTTAATATTTAGTGAAATATATGTATTAAAAAATGCACATGAACAATGAGAACAACTATTTAAGTAAATTTAACAAAAATCTAATATTGTGATATATAAAGCCATGGTAATGGGATTTTAGCAATTTACTATCTAAAGTGTTCCAATTATAGTGCGATAAAATTGTGATGTTTTTTATGGTCGTTTTTAAAATGACAGCCCGGTTTGCATGTAAATAAATTACATATAAAATATTAGAATATATTATATATTAGATAGTTTTTTCACTGTCCTATGTTGCTTTATATCTTATAATAACAATTTACCCATTAATATTATATTTTTGTTAATTTAAGTTTTAAATTTTATGGCGGAAGAGGTTTGAACCAACATTTTACGCTAACCTATAAGGAACTCTTAAAATTCTCCTCCCTTATTTCGTTTTTTTTCGTATTCTTATTTTACTTATTTATATGTGAAATTTTAAATTAATTTTGTGAAAATTAACGACTTCATTTGCTTTTTTTCGGTCGATATTTCAGTTTTAAGATACCCTAAACTCTAAAAATGCTGACATTTTTTAATAAAAGGCTAATATTTTTCAACCATTAAATACAGTAATATGTTTTGTTTATGGCTTTATATTTCATCCTTATTTTACATAGCTTGTAAATATAATTGATTATATAACATTTTTATTATGTGTTTAGTATAAATCTTGATAGGATTATAATGATAGACTATATTAAATTATTATTTTTTAAATATTAATATTTTTTATAAACTATACCCATTGAATTCAGATTTCTATTATGCACTACGTACAGTAGCCAACTTTATCCATAGAACCACATTAAACATATGTTGAATTGATTTCCATTAAGAACCAAAGAAATCGCTATGCATGGAGCATCTATTCAATAATTTAATAATTAATTAATTACTAATTAGTACTAACTAATTAAGCCCCCATGTGCCGCTCAAGCTCCTCACTAAATTAAAATAGATATTTATAAATGTAATATATGAAATATAACTGTTTAAATAATATAGTATTTTTTTTAAATAAAAACTATATTTTAAGAATAGTGTTAGATAATTAAATCGTTAAAATGAAAATTAAACTATTACCAATATATTGTTTCAATTTTGCAAATTAAAATATAGAAATAGTTATGAAGTTATAGAAGATATATATACATTTGGACATTTTAATTATTTCAATGAGATGTTTTAATCGAGTCCCCTTTCGAAACGATAAACATAATATTGTAATACTTTAATCTGATAATCTACTCCATTATCTAAACAACATTATGTAATATAATCTAATCATATAATATTTTTTTCGGTGTCGTCAATTCTTAATTTAAAAAATATTTGTTGCGATATCAATTTTTCCATTTTTTGTTGATTGTTCAATTAATGATTCCATTTTAAACTCTTGTAAAATATGGAATCCATTTTATGTTATGGGAATTGAATCACTTAGTAGTAGTCTTTGACTGAGTATATCGTTATATTTGTTTAGGGTGTTCTGACCGCCAACGGCAAAGAGATTAGGTTATTCGTTAAGTTTGTTTCAACACATTTAATAGTAGTAAGAATTGGAAAACCCGAGTACGGCAACACTATAGAAACCGCCTGTTATAGATATCTAAAATTAGCATAAAAATCAAGTAAAATTTTTTCTTATTTTTTAAAATTTAGTATAAAAATAAGTATTTCTATATTCGAAAGTAGAATTGTCATATTATGTAATTCTAAATACTTTTCAGTCGCAAAAAATAAAGTAAGATTCTTTAGTTTTTGGCTAATATACATATGTCAATATTTTATGTTAAAGATATTTTATCTTAACCTAATTCTAGTTGATTTAAGAAGCAATAGTAGATTAGATGAATTAAAGCAGTAAATATAAATTATCGAAAATTTTATTTTCTATAAATTTGAAATTGTGCGTATTAGGTTTCTATTAATTTATTACTAAATGAAATATTGACCGAAGAATAATTATCATAGGTAACTGTTTAAATTATATTCAACATGTTATGTTGGTCAATATATAAATCAATTTTTGAAATAAAAATTTAAATAAAATTATTTCATTAATGTTAAAAAGTGGTCTTTGGGATCGAAAATTTTTCGTATATTTTTATTTGCAAAATTACATTAATAAAAAATGAGCTATTAATTATTTGTGAACAAAAGTGGGTTCGGGGGTTCATCAATCCCCTAAATCTATGAGATAAAATCTGTTATTTTTTAAAATAAGTTTGACTACCCTTTTAGGTATAAATTGTAAAATGAACGAACAAAGTGCCTTTTAAAAGACTTGAACCAATCCCCCTTAAAATTCTTAAGTCCGCCCCTGCATTTTATTGTATGATTAATATCAAAATAAGCATATTAAAATATAAAAACGATGCTGATAAAACGTTTTACAAAATGCTTTGATATACATAATGTATACATTCTTGATTTAATGAATTTCAAAATATTGAAGCTGCAGCAGTAAATCAAAAATATCTTGTCTCATACTAAGTGAAACAATATAATATATGCTATACTAAACTCCATTTTTTGCGGAACATTGTTAGTTTAATGTTCTTCCATAGGGAAATGTTTTTGTTTTGTTTGTTGATACATCTATAAATGCTAAATATTGTTAAAATTAACTTATGTTTTGCGATTGCATGTATTTTATGCATGTTGTTTATGTGACTGGTTCATTTAAAAAATGTAAAAATGCTAGGTTGTTGTAACATTAAAATATAATAGCTAAGCATTTTGTTATCTTTTTAATATATTTTTTTACTAGCGACATTTTTACAAATCTTACATTTAACGACTTATTACAACGAGTTATGAAAAACTAATAGTTAAAACACCATAATTATTAAAATATTATTTTAGAATGAATGCAATTTTTTGTCAAGTTTATCTGGAATTGTAACTCAGAATGCTAGTAAAATTAATATTTAAATTGTATACGCTAGCCATAAATTTTAAATCTGTAAAGAAATTATAATTTCAGTCGATAATATTGTATCATTTTTAAAAAGAAGTGTCAAACAGTCTCGTCACTCCTTAGTGTACAACATATGTGTAAAATATATTTTAACATGTTTTAAAATATTCATCTTACAGTCACTGATTTATCTTTTGAACAAATCCAGTTTGTAAGCCTGATATATGTGATAATGGTACTTTCATAAGAACCAACTCCATATTGCTATTTCAGGTTCAAGGGCTTTCCGTCTTACGCTTCCAACTAAATAATGGATAAGCAAGGATCTAGTTTTTCTCAGAAGCGCAATTAGGTACGCCATAACAGGTGGAATAATTAGCTAAGTCCAGGAGACACTTTTCTTGATAATTTATTCCCCAGTGTCTAGATGAGCTCCTAAAAAATGCATAGCTTTAAAAATAAATCGCTCATTAAAGCATTGATTTTTTACTCGAAATTAGAGTAGATTATAAAAGTCAAAATTCTTTAAAAATCTTATGATTTCTTTATCTATGGGAACAATTTAATCCATATCTGGAAGATGCTTTTCAAAGGAGATACTCATTGTGATCACATATCCTATCAATTGTAATTTGTAGATTACGGTGTAATATATTGCTGAAATGACATGAATATTTTCAACGTTGATATGTATTTATTTCATTACAATTATTTTATCCATTAATCTATTGTTTAAAGATAAGAATATAGGTATGGTTAAAAATTATATTAATGTTATATATAACCCTGTATACTCATATGTACGTTTCTTCATAATAGTAAGACTATATATTTGATATTATAGTTATCATAATGCGTTATAATTATATGATGAATTTATACAACTAGTAATATGAAGAATACTGATATCAAAACTATAATAAGAAAAATTAGTCATAAAAATAAGCACCATATAAAATTATATAGACATTAGTTGAATTCTATATTTTTAAAACAATGGCATTATTAAAAAAATAAAAGAGTACAAAACGCAATTTCTATATAAAGTATTTGTGCAAACACACACCAAAGAAGACAAACAAATCTAAGCATTACTATAGTACATCATGCAACAAGCCCAGAACATAGATGATCAGTCATGCCTGTGTAATATGCTATGCCGAAGTAAGAATGAGAAAAACGAAATTCAATTATGGGACGGACTAAATTATAATAATTATTAAAAATTCTATTAAAATCATTTTATTGTAGTTACTGTAGTTATTGTAGTCATTTTTATTTTTCTAACTAATCTATATTATGGGCAATGTTTACATTTTTACTTTTTGATAATATCAATATTTGAATGAATTAAAAAAAAATTAATCTTTATAATCTCATTTTCTTCAACCATAGAATTGCCAATCGAAAAAATCGTGGTATGATTACCGAGGGTTGTTAGATGTAGTTGAAAAATATTCCAGTGATTAATTTAAAATTTATTATTTCATTTTTTAATGGTTTCGTTGTTTAACATGAATGACATCATGATTTTTCCAAAATCACAAATTTTATATTATATATTCTTAGCGATAACAAACACTTTTATTAATCTGCCGATAATTTGTTTTCGACATCTATCTAAATCAGCCACATACCGTACGAGCTTAACATTTTAAAAAACAAATTTTTATCGCAAAAATTGATATCTTGTAGTTTAAATTGAACCGATGTTATTTTTAGTGCTTGACAATAACTTAAAATAAAAAAAACTTACAAATTTTGTCAAGTCATACCGAAATCGATATAGTGTCGATATTGTGTCGATATTGTGTCCTGGATATTGGCTTTAATTAACATATAACCACTACAGGCATGACTTATTAACCTCTCATTTCCTAGGCCTGTGTTATAAGTACAAGTATAACTTGGTGGAATTCCTTCATT
>JAUZND010020351.1:0-25703 GCA_034780555.1 Coelogynopora nodosa | reverse complement strand
TGATTTTTGTATCTGTCTGGTATTTGCTTGTAATTAGATTGTTGAGATGTGTTTTTATGTATATATCAACCTATGATCGGCTGATGATTTTTCGCATATTGTATTAAAATTAATAATAATTTGTTAAACACTTTTTGTAATATTCACACCAGGATTATGCCTTCTTGATGAAAGTTGAAAGCTTGGATATTTTTTATTAATTGTAATAAACTTTAAATTTTATTGTGGTTTCTCTTTTGCAATTGTCAGAATGTTTCCACAATGTTTAATAAGAATCAGTTTACATTTATTTGTTCAGTTGGGCTGATAAAGTAATAACAAATAATTGTATTAATTGTGATTTGTAAACATATGTATTGATATGTGATCAATTCACAGTAATAAAACATAAAACATGACAAATAATATGTTATACAATATAATATAACTAACATGTATAAATATCAAATTTGATTAAAATTAGATGATTGTTGGACGATTCTGCGTTAAAACATCGGAAACTTTATAAATTAATAAAAAGGTATGAATAGTGTTCGAGACAATAATTATCCTATTCATAGTATAAACTTCGAGTGTACAACTAAATAAGTTTATATGTTTGCATACTATGCGTATTAATTAATTGTGTTACTACAAAGATAAATAAATAAATATAAATAAATATATAAATTCAGTTTAATCATTTGAAGATAATTAATATTTTACGCACTTTTGGCCATACTCAATAATTAAATAGATTCTAACAGACATTTGAAACTTTATCATAGTAGAAAATATTTTAAAATATTTAATCGAATTTACTGTTTGTGTTCATGGCAGCCGTCCGACTGACAATTCCAAAAATATTGATTTGGCATCTTATGTGATAATAAAAAGAAAATATAGGAAAATAAAAATATCCCTTTTAAATAATAAATTTTTAATATATGTAAATACATAACATTTAGTTTGTTTTAATTTAGTTATAGGTGCACTTTAACAAGACGGGGTAAAAATTAGTTTTAAAGTGTAACGTCTGGTATTTTCTGCATTCCCTTGTTATACTGTACAAAATGGTCAAAATGGCATTGTTTTAACTGAAATAATATTATTTAAATACGAATAAACAAACTTAGTGAATTATAAGTTTTCTCATTTTTTAATAAACTAGCAGAGAAATAATATAAACTCTACATTTTCTTCGCAAGTAGAAAGCAATTGTAATTAATATTTTTGTATAGCGTAATACACGAGGGTCATAAGGTATAGAGGAGCGCATCAAGAAGAAAGCGGATATAGCTAGTAAAACAATGAATCCCTGTTTGTAGTCTTGGAGCCTAATAAAAGCCTATTTCTGTTTAGAATTTTTTGTCTTTTAGGATTTTCTTTCATTATTATCGATAATATGTGAAAAGACGCTTAACGTTGTGTTTATAGCAAGTTGCTAGGCAAACACGACCTATAAAAATGTACAAAACAGTCCTATACAGAACGAACACAGCACAAAAGCAATTCCTAGATGCACATATATAAACATAGTGCCTTCGCAAATTATAGTTTTTAAAAATGCATAATCATCAGAAAAATGAGCTTAATTAGGTTGCAGAGAACATTAGGAGAAATGATCTTCTTATCAGATAATTTTCGGTTTCACTTAGAAAAAGATACTGAAAGCACTGTCGTATTTAATGTAAAGATTAGAAATAATGTAGGTGAGGATGATGAAAGGTAGAAAACGGGAATATCTCATATTTCGATAAGAAAACTACCTCGATTATCTATATTCTACTGCAATATTTCATTACTGTAAAACGTATAGTTACTATAATAATAAAGCAATATCCCATTAAGTCATATCAATTTTAATTATTTCTTATTGATTGCTATTTACATTATTTTATTCATGGGTACGGATGAAATGTACAGAACACTTTAAACAAATAAAACGTCTATAATGCTGTTTATTCATCATAAATAATATCCTATAGCTAGATTATCAATGTATAAATATACATTTATTTTGTACAAAAAATAACATATTTAATTATTTTTATAGTTATTTTTGCGGCAATCCAGTGACTTCAGAAAATTGATTTGTCATTTTCTAAGTATGTGTAATTTATTTATTAAACAAATTTATTATAATCCTGCAGCAACGAAATTAATTACGATAACTAGTATTACTAAACTGAATTGTGTTATCATAATAATCCGCATGTTGACAGTTGTGGATGGTATCGTCTGCATACTTTTAAAACAATAAATAACATCATTAAGGTAAGAGTGGGTGACTCAACAAAATTTTCTAATATGTAACGTAATGCTTATTTTTAGTTAAAGCTTGTTATTTAAGCTACACTAAAATGAGATAATTTTGATTTCCAAAATATCACTATTTATAAAAATATTTTAAATTTGATAAAATTCATTACTCTCTTGGTATTTGAAACTTTTAATCAAAAGGTTGCAGCATAAACGGTAATTAATGATATATATTTCTTTGTTAACTTTATAAAATTAGAGATGACGCGGAACTCTGTACACAATACGGAAGTCAATTCGAATATATTTTGTTATATAGTTTCTTTCTCATGAACCTTCATTAATAATTTCAATAGTTTAAATAAATGTATATATGCAAATTTTTTTTAGAAATACTTATTTAACACTTTAAACATATTAAATACCGATTTTTTCCAAACAATTTTTGTTAGTTTTTTATCTTTCGTATTATTTGTCAAAGTTAAAATTTTTATGCAAATGAAAACACAAAATAATTGAAAATGAATTAAAAAAATAATTGGAAAAATGTACACTGGGTTTAAATTAAAGGTGAATATATAATGAAAAATAAAACAAATCATGATAGAAAACAAAAGAATGAAAATAAAATTAGTGAAAATAAAACGGTAAATACATTTACTAAAAAGTTTGATTTCTAAAACGAAATAACAAAAAAAGTGTTTGGAAAAGACTTAATAATAGGATATTTGAAAAATAACCATTATAGCATAATTAAATAAAATAGCAATTAATCTCTAAAATATACAATTAAATAATGAATTGATATGAATCAGTATTGAATTACATTGAATTCGCAAATTATACATAATATAGCATATTCTTATAATTATAATATGTAATTGTTATTTCATATATATATATATAAATATATTATTTTAGAAAAAACATTTTCATATTAATTTACTAAATACAAAATAAGATATTCTTATAATAAAAATAATAATAATTAAGGTCAAATTAAAGGAAAAAATCTAAATGACATTGTTATTTGCAATCTGATAAATTTCCTAAAAGGAAAATTAAACATTTGACAAATTAATTTCAATAATATTGTTAAAATTCAGGTTTTGTATGATATCAGAGTAGAATTTTTTATTATAGATTTCACCAAGTAGGCTTTTATTATCTGTGAGTACAATAATTCGTAGCACCCACTGATGCCAGGTACAGATGCAATGTTTTTGTTGTTTAAAAGTCACTATTTTAGTAAGTGATTCTTCCTTTCCAGTTGCGTCAGAGTTCAGATGCGCAGTATTCCCTTGTTTGAAGTAGGAATGTTCTATATAATGTCGGATTTGAGATATATTATAATCGGTCGTTATCTTTGTGTCAAAACTTTGTAAAATTAAAAGGTGATAATTTGTTGATTTAATTCGTATTTTGATCACAGTAAAATGACGCAATTTGAAATATAGTAATACTGATAATAAACTGATCTAATTTATTTCAATACATCAAAATTACTAAACATATAATTCGCATACAGTATGTTTTCAAAACATATTAGAATGACTTAATACTATAATAATTATTAAAACATAATATACTCTGTGTAGAAAAAAAATGAAGACAGTTAAGAGGGTGCGAGTATATATGACACTTCAAACTGTGTTCCGTCAAGAAGGGATGAGACAAGCACAAGTTTATATGTACTACTGTCGCTAGAGAACATGTACGATGTATTGCTACTGACTGACATCACTTGCTAGAAACAATGGTCAACAAAAAGGAATATATTTGGGATGTGGGGGGGGGGGGGGGGGGGAGAAGGAGACGAGAGAAGACTCCTTACGCGATTCGATCTTGGGCAAGGCTGTAAAAGATTATTAAGCATGTCGTTAATATAGGTAGAAATGTCCCCCTTGACATGCATAACAAAATCTTTAATGAAATGAGGGAATTGTAATAAACAATAAGTTCTTAAGTTAATTCTGTAATCCTCGGAATCTTAAACTGATCTGTTAATACCAGAAACTTATATATCTTTTCTTCCCTTCTTAATTATAAATATCTGTTGTTACACGTGTTTTCTTTATAATCAGGCCTGTCCCCAAATATTATTCTGCTTTTTTGGATTGGACATACTGTCTTTTAAATCCACAGGTTTGACTTGCTTGGCACTCCAGGCCTGTTTTACATAGGGCACAAGCTATGTTTGGATTGTAAACATTAAAAAAATAAAAATTTGTGGTTTGATGATAACTCATTCCTTTTGTTTGACTTTTCTAGAGTTTAGTCATAAATTTTGGCTTTTATATTAAACAATCCTGATATTATTATGACAATTTGTATCTTATTTGACAGTCGCTTTGATAATTTTTAGTTCTCCTTTTTTATTGATATTTTTTATTTGTTTTGCAGTGATGTTGAGGATTTGAATAGAAATTGTTCGATTATTATTAGATTTTTTGTTATTTTTCTAAATCATAATAAAATCATTTCTCCATTATAAAATAATAAAAAAACACATACGACCAATTTATATATAATAAATTCGCCCCTAGAGCTCAAAATTATATTAATGATATCAGCAAAAATGACCGTATTCTATTCAATTCATTATTTTTTATGGGTAATGACAAACAACTGTTGCAAGTTCTGCATCTGGAAGAAAGAGGAAGCTACAGTCTTCTACACGATGTGTTTGATACATCTAAACTTATATAGATGCAGAAAATATTCTAACTATTTTTTAGATTGTCAATTGTGTAATAATTATTAGTCCTATACATTATTTCAAACATTATTTCTATTTGTTAAGCTATTATGATTTATTTAAATTTCTCATTCGTTTATCAATAATCAACACAATATTATCAGTCAACGGGGAGTAAAACACCATCTACTTTCCATCAGAAACTGTGGTGCAAAATGTTGCAATCCGATTGAGTTGAAATTGTCAAAAAAATACCATATCAATTATACTAGAAAGATCCTTGTAAATTTTACTACATGAATTATAGCTGTGACGTTATCCATTCACAAGATTTCCTCCCATTTTTTGAAAAAATGTTGAATCTTACTTTGATGATATAAATATCAAATTCCGGTGGACAGAATTAATTTTTGATACACAAATTAGAAATATGCTGAAAAGTATTTGCTAAACATCCTCCTAGTGCTGACCTGGATACCAGAATTCATTTGTACCGCTAATTAGTGTTGTATTATGAAGCTATTAACAACAACAATAAAACCCTCCATCCATAAACTATGCCACAATATATTGTCTATGACTTATGCCCAACACTAGAAAGATAAATGTTTTCGCTTCATACTATTAATATAGAACCTCTCAGATGTTTAAACTTCACACCTCCAAACTTACTTCGTCATAATATGAATTTATTATTGGCCGATTTTAATTAGTGAAAAATGATATAAAAATTATATTGTGATACAAAATGGGAAAGTGTGATTAAATTCGCTCTAATTTATATTTATATCATCATAAAAAAATGAAAACAAAAAACATTGAGACCATAGGATATGTGGCAATGATTAGATGACTCAAATCTGAATTAAAATGGATAAAAAACATTTCGTGTATTGTTAAGTTCAGTATTTTATGAAAGTTAATTTGAATTCAATGAATGAAAAATACGGTTTAAAAAAGACAGTCTTTATAAGGTGATGGTTGGCCATGCAGAAGCAATGAAAATAGATCAATAGATCAAATCATATCATACACCAATAAACCAGACAATTCAAAGTGAGGATTAGCACTCGGTTCACCGAATTGTAAGTCGAGTGCTCAGACCATTGTGCAAGTGTAGCCTACTCTAGATAGCCTTATTTATATTAAGAAAAAAAACAAATACATTTTATCGAATTGTCAAACATACTTCAATAGTTCTCTTTATCCCACTGCATTAATGATGATGACGTCGAATGGTTGTATAATCACTTAAAGCAGTGGTGGTAAATAATTAAAAAATAAATTGAAATCGACACCAGTTGATCGATAAAAGTCATAGCTGGCGTTGATAATATTATGACATAAATAGTAATAATAATATGGAACAACATTATAGTTGGCCAACATACTTTTAAAATATATAATAATAATAATCGATTAATAGATATATTAACGTCTAATATATTATCAGTCTCAATGTACCGGTTCTAGAACACGCAAACATGTATGATTGTGTGTCTCCTTTATGCAATTGTTCTACACAGAAGTCAAATAGGGAAAAGTTGTTAAAAACCTACACAAATGTATATAAAATAAACAGTGAATTATATACATCGAACATCGGAGATGACAAAAGAGAGCAGAACTATTATGTATTTTGTGAGCAAAATAATTGGTCATTGCAAATGTAATTCGATAAGTTAGTGATCGAGATATAGTTATATCTTTCAACTATCATTATATTTATTGCAACAATTTATTGCAAAAATCATCCTAGACAGAAAAAACAAAATCATTTCTTTTTGCTGAACAATAATTAAATAACACTTGGTTCATAATTTAAAAGAAAAACACTTACTTTGTCTGTGTCTTTGCAGTCCTGTACCAGGTTGGCAAATAATAGTTGCTAAGCGCGCTTATCGACTACAGCACACACTGACTTTAATATTCTATATTCTTGTTTATCTAATTTTAAAAACAATGTTTTCCTCCATTTTTCGAGAGAAGGATTGTTTGGTCACCACACCTAGCCGTAAACCGAGGAACGATAGATAGCTAATTTACATATAATCTATTATTTATCCGTACGCCACCCACAAACTATACGTTTTATCAATACGGGCAAAAATTACCGTAAGAAAAGTAATGAGAGAAAGATAAACAATTTGAAAAATTTTGTTTATCATTTTTGAATGTCTTAATGAATGTCATATGAATGTCTTAAATATCATATAAAAAGACACGCAAAAAAACAATATTACAAAAAATGATTACATTATTCAACTGGCTTTGTCAAAGCTTGGGCGCTCATAAATATGAAAAAATTTTAGAAATCAAATATTGTCGAATAAAATCCGAGATAAATAGATCATTTGTAAGAACTATAAAGGAGTCATATTTTGAATAGTTAATAAATTATGTTTCATATATAAAAATACCACCATTAAATGTAAAGGCAATTTCCATAGACATCAATAGATGAGCTAGACAGAGCACGCCTAATATATATATACAGTATATATGAAAGCACAATATACAGCCACTTTTTCAGATATTCATCCAGAATAATCAGCCATTCAAAACGCATGGGTGGTAATAAATGTTAACTTGTGATAAATATGCCGTAAAATGATAACTAAGCACAAAGAAACAAAACGATAAACTCATTTATTTTGAGTTACAATAAATCAACACAACACAAAACGAACTATAAAATAGTTAGATATATATTTAAATTTATATTTAAAATCGATATAATTCTGCTTTCAATAATACGAAAAAAACACAAATTTCAACCATCTTTAATTTATTAACAGAGAACACGATCTGCATAATTTAAAAGTATAATATAACTATCGTTTATATATATAGTTTCAATTCACCAATAAATAAACGTGGCATAAAAACTATTAATATTATCGTTTCAAATAATCATTGTAAATCTTTACGAGAAAAACAAAATGACACACAGGGAGTCAATTACTATATTTTTAACTGGTTATAAAATGTTATATATAGAAACATAATTATAGGCTAATTGAAGTGTATAAATTGGTCATACGAGTATAAAATATATGTCCACGTACGAAGAGTTAAGAAAACTAAAAAACCCAAGCAATATAATAAAGCATGAATTAACAAAAATTACCTTTCATTATAATTTTATTTAATAACTAAATAGATTTTGAAATATGTATAGTTTATAATTTGAAAAAAAATTGTTTATGGCCATATATGGTTACAATAACATAAATATATAGCTACATGCATGTTTTGCCTGTTTTAAAGAAGAAATAGACCAACTTTTGCATACATGTATATTTTTGGTACAATACCACCCACGTAGCCACCCCTAACACAGTGCCATGACACTGGGTATAGCACTGTATCTATATACACAGGGTTTTATAAACATAGAAAGCCACTTGATTTAAAAAAAACACTAAACCTATAAGTTAAATACTTATACTGTAATGTATATTGTAAGACTGCTCTGTGCAAAGAAGTTATTATTCATTACAAAACTTAACTTGATATAAGTAGAAATAAAATGATTATTCTGACATACATAATATGTAATAATAAAGACATAATACACAAAAATACAAAGAAATAATACATACATATATATTAATATAATCTAATTACCTGTGAAACTGAACCACGCCATCAAATTTATGAGTACAATTAATAGCACAACAACTTTTCGGCATGATTTTCAACCACCCAGACAAAAACGAAACTACAGGAAAATCCCGGTTGTACGACGTCTGTGGTAATTTCATATAAATTATAGTAAAGCTGGCATATACTGATTAAGTTGATAATGTTTGCAATATAGAAAATATTCGTAAATAATATGTCTGAAACATTTTAAGTAACAGACAAGACAAGCAGACAAGAGCCGTCCTTGGTAACAGAGCAAGTTGAGCAGAGTTAAAATAAATAGTAAATTATAAATATTATCAAACTTTCATTTTGCTAAGTTTTATATTGTGTTTTATAATAACATATATAATAAAGTGTTTATTATAATTTATGCTATAACTATTATAAATATTATTACATCTTTTATTAAGTTAAATAAAAATCTGATTCTTGTTAGATACTGGTCAGATAGATTTATAATGGTTATCTATAATTAAAGATTTAATTGTATATTATCTCAAAATCACCATAACCCGTAACCATAACCAGATCGGGTGACCAACCTCTGTGTAAAGGTGGCCGTCTTCTCTTGGTGACCTTTGGTGGCCACGTATTGAACCACGTGACGGTTCAGGTCCTTGTCCAGCTTGACATAGGCGCCACGATTGCTACCCTCTTCGTAGTAGTTGGACGCCGAGAATATGGTGAGAACCTGGAATGGACAGGAGAGACAGGACCGATCTCAGTGTAGAGGCCTGGAGAATAATCTGAGCAATGTAGAGCTTTTACGCCTTTTAAAGATACAATTAAAGGAGATTTAAAGCGGTTTTATCACATTTTCGTATTGATTTTTAAAATCATGTATTGTTCACTTCATCTGTTCTCAAATATGTCAGCTGCCAGCAGTGCCGGTATTCCCTATCGTATCAAGCACCGCATTGTGAAGAGTTACAATAGCAGTATAAACAACAATTTTTTTTTCGTAAATCATATATTAGTAGTAGAGGTAACACAAACCTTAGACCAAGATCGTGCTACTTCATTGCCATGTCATTTAATAGCTGGATGGAAGACGACTTATGCATTGTACACTTCATTATCCAAATATATTTCTAAGTGAAATAATAACTTACAATAATATGAAAGTAACGGATGAATAGCAGAATGCCAAATGTAAAAATTATAATTGTAGAACGCCTATTGCAGGGAGCACCAAATATGTACCTTTCCTATATGATGCAATTCAATATTTTAGACTAATTTATATTAAATTTTCATATTGGTATTCTAGATGTGTTTGACATAGTTGCTATGCTTACTGAAAGAAAATATTGTGAAATATCATCGTGTTGACGTTAAAAACTTTGAAAATGTTATGAACTATAGTAAGCACTTCCGAAATGTGTTTATAACATGACATAGATTATATTATTAATATCTATTCTAGTGTTAATTACTTAATTTTTCCCGCAACCACACCCTCCCCCCCTCTCCCTGCTTCCCCCGACAACTTGAACGCGCCAGAGATAAATAATATGTAGACAACGTTCCTACCAGATCATCGTGGCTGTACTCGAAGCCCTCTATCTTGCACTCGTGCGATCGGATGAGAAAGCTCAGTTGATTACGCTTCAGAAAATTCCGCGTGACATCGGGTCCAAAGTAGCTGCCCCCGCCACGAAATGTGTTTGGATGGCAGCCGAGTTGCGGCTTTGGGTCGCTCCAAAGAATATCGAGAACCTAACAGAAATAGCGGCATACATGTATATATCGAATCTCATTTGTCCCACTAATAAAATACATATGCTCTAATTAACAAAAGCAACAGAATACATATTTTATAACCAAATACAGGAATTTTTACAAAAGCTTTCTATACTATAATATTTTTATGATTCTAAATTATTCTAAACTTATAAATCAAATACATTCGATAACAATTTGATGAGTTCGTATTACTTCGCTAATTCAAAGTAAGTATATTAAAATCAATAAAGTTTATAAACAGCAAAAAAACGAGTGCGACCCTTTAACTTTTTTTTTAAATAAATCTTAAAAATGAATGTAATTTTTAATAAAGTAATATCAATATTTGATGAGAATTCGTTTAAACTAGTTCTAGTTTTAGAAATCATGCTAATAATTTACCACATAGTGTATTTATTCTGATATGTTCTTAACTCCCAAAATACAGCTATCATTGTAATTTAATAAATTCGCAGATTATTATGTCCTACAATACTTAACAAAACAATACAAAACCACCTCTCAATATTACGGAAATGTGAAGTTAGAAATGTGTAGTTGTATAAATTAGAGCAGCATAAAAATTAGTTACAAAGATCAATTCAATCATGGTTTACAATGCCGGCATTAAGAATATTCTGGAGATGGAAACACGTTTTTAATGAATAAGCTACCTGCATCAAAAATATAAATAATGAGAATCTGCCAGAGTTCGTCAAATAAATTGATATAGACTCTTTATACAGAACAAAATACAGCTATCATTAAAAAATATTAAGTACATTTTGCTCAGAAGCCATTAGTTTTTATATTAATGAGAAAATCTGATCTTTCATACCATCCTATACAACTAAAGCAGTCAGACTATAATACAAAGGACAAAATACAAAATTAATTTTTCAAATTGATGGAAAAATCATTTAGTCATATTTAGGAATAAATTAAATATAATATTTGTTTATCTTAATTTGTTGAGACATATTAGAGATAGCCAACGTATCCGAAAATATATATTATTAAAAAAATATATATATTCTTCGGATACAGTTTTACTAATAAGAATCCGGCGTTTAGCCATTACAGATTTATCAGACCGAAAAAGTTTTGTTTTTTCAATAATGAATGTTTTATTTTTTACAGAATAAAAACCAGATTACGAAATTCAAATTTGAATCGAATAATATTAAAGTAAATTTATTTACGGTAGAATCTAGCATTAGCCTATTCTAAAACTATTAATATATTATATATAATCATTCGATAATTCAAGAAAACTGTGAATTTCGTGAATTCTCTTAAGAATATTCTCTTGGAGAATTTGTTAAAGTATACATAACAACATATTTTACTAAAAAAAAATTCATACAGTAGTAAAACAAACAAAGAAGATATAAAGACAGAAAGATAGGAAAGAAATGAGAATAATTTTCATCGATTTCAAGGGATTACTATCTACACATTATTAGACGTTATAACGATACATTTTCCTTAAAACTATAGAGGTGTACTCAGGCTATCACACTAACAATCTGGGGAAATATTCTGACTGAGTGAGATATTAAATAACGAACTACTATGAATTGCGAATTATGCCTCAAATTGTCCAAATAATAAATGATTATAAGAAAGTTTTTTGTTAATAAATTTCAAAGTTTTAACTTTCTGTATATTGTCACCGACTATATAGGTGACTTAAGTTTTTCATTTATAATTGGTCACATCATATGGTTTTGTTGACGATCAATTTTAAAGGAAAACAATTTGGTGTCCCAAGCTGTGAACATGATTCTTTCACTCTAAATTTAATTAAATGTATAATTTTCAGAATATTTAGATCATCATCTTGTGTAAAAATACAGTTTTTATTAAATCCATTGTTCAATTGTTTTTTGTTTGTTATATTCTGCAATAACTTATTTTTCGCAAAATACATTTTGTTTTCCAATCTGACGTTTTCACAAAAACCAAAAACATCCATTTTTATTCTAAAAACATTGAGATTGCTTTAACGACACTTCGCTTTTATAACAAAGCATTATTATCAATCGTTAAAACAAGATGAAAATATATAGTGAAATAAAACGAGGAACAAATGCTACATCGTGAATATCAAGATTAGTCCAGATAGTAAAAGAATGATACTAAAAACACAGAAAATACGCAGAGTGAGAGTTCGCTTAAAAGAGGAGCAGAGTACTAATCAATTCTTCATCATGATTAATTATTGATCCGAGTCTTACGCAATTTAATGAAGATTGCCTGAGCGGTTTTTAAATGGATTTTGTATATTTTTAAAAATTGTGCTATTGTGCTCTACTGTATCTCACGTCAGTTAAAATTAGATAAAATAATTAACATCATTTGATGTTTTGAAAATAGTTATGGAATGATAGGTATAATAAAATAAGTTATAATAAATTTAACAAAATAAGCAAATTTCTGTCAATGCAATAGAGTAACTGTAATCTAAACATACATTTTGGAAAGGAAGTAAAAAGGAATCTATATGTTTTCAATAGAGTGAAACCTTTTCAATATCACTTTGACAAGGAAAGGAAAACAACATGCCTAGAGGCGTTACGTATACAAGGTGGCCAGAGTGATTGGATTTTAAACTTAAAAGTTTGATACACCAATTTAATTTAACATGTCGATTGTATATATATTTCTAGACTTCAACACATTTGGCACTATTTTCACTATAACCTCATCATAAAATATTACAATATATTTTTTATGTTTAAATGATTAATTATTTAATTATCAACCCATTCAATCAATTTATGTCAGACAATTAGTCGCTCCGCTCAACACAATTGATTCACCAACAGATTGTGGCGAAAAAGACTCAAAACTATTGATTACTTTTCTTCCGTCATCATAGTTAGTATATCGCGTAGACTTCAGATACATAATACAATAAATACAAATTGAATATTACTTTATTTTCAAGGCAATCGGGTCAAAATAATGTTCACCTCCGATCGCACATACTGACCTGTTTCCATTCATCGGCGTTTACTTTGGCGGAGGAATCAGTCTCCACCGGGGGTCGCAGAGCAGACAAATACTGAAACCGAGTACCGGGGAGAAAAAAAGTGTAAAAAGTAACGTAGTTTTTCGTTATATATGCCTTACAGAGGCTTGATTAAAATAGTTCTGTCGCCAGGATTACGGCCGAAAACCAAGGTTTTATTTTAAGACATTTTCTGAAATAATTGGTTTATTTTAGTAAAATTTTGAACCGAAAAATAATATTGACCACTAATGCTTTAAAATGATATCTAAAATATATTTTAAAAAATAGAGTAAGTATTTAGTTCAGTTGCACTTTTTCAATATATAAAAGAACTATAATGTAAAAATTAGGTTAACACATGATCTTAATCAGGTCTTACTTTATGCCGATCTAAAGTGGCCAAACTGGCAAGATCCGTTCTGTCCCCAATGCCCCCATGACAGACGAAAATTGAGTTATCAATAATGGTTCCCAGCGGTAGCCAACTGAAGAGGTCGCCAAAGAGGCGCACGATTTTGTTTGCTTGCGACTGAAGTAGATAATGGTGGCAACGGGTAAAGCGGTAAATACAATAAACATCGAAACACAATATGTACCAAGAATTTGAACAGCTGATATGTACTATAGCAGGTGTCATGGCTGTTGGAAATTGAACAACTTAGCTCTTCGCATGCATAAATACTGTAGTTGGCTAAAGATATTGTGCACGTTTATTATATGGTAATTAAATGGTTAAATACACACGATAGACACAATTTCATATAAAATGTATTATCGTAGCCTACCAGATGCAATCCATTGGTTATCATAGTTTAAATTTAAACCAACGGTTTGCATATACATTCATTCTTCAACACACATCAAGGTGTCTGAATTGATGTATTATAACACATAATATAGTCCTAACTGTTTTTATAGATGCCGTCATACACATTTAACTATACCAACAGTTATTGCAGAAGATCAATACACATTAGACCGTCCGAACTATTGTTGCAAAAGATAGTCCAAAATATTAAGACATCTGTTGGAACAATTGTGACAGATTGATCAATACACAAGCTGCTTAAACTGTTAATACAGACCTCTGAGTTTTAACTGTTACTTTATATCAACAGAATTGTGATGACTGGATAGTTATATATTATATTTCAGCATATCAATTCAAAAGTTGACCTTAATTATATCCTAAAGATGAGGAATAGTAACACGGCACAATATTTTGATGATCCATAATAAAAATAAATATAGTAGAAATAGGAAGGTAAATAATACACATAGAATATATTACACTTTTAAATTTTGAAACTCTTCTAACTTAAAATTTGTAAATAAAATTTAGTCAACTCTTCCATTATAAAATTAAAATGTAAGTATCACTTTAAATATTTTCAATTCAACACTAAACTAAAAAGCAGTTTTAATCACATCTTCTACCTAGAAGTTTAAAAAACGGATCTCAAGATTGCAGATTCAGGATTCAAGTAACAATAATGTTTTCGGTTAGAAAATGTGACACAGAGAGTTAATAGTAATAATATTATAACATAATATATACGTATTAATGGAGTAAATAAAATTAAAGTGTAAGATTATCAGTTTAAACATTAACAAACGTAGTGTGCCATGTACAGTATAGTGGTCATATATTTAACTTTTATGGTGGGATCGAAGTGGTCAAATGTAATTCAATTAGTTCAGTAATATTGAAAGTATGCAATATTGAATTAACTTTATCAATAAAATAAAGATATAAAAATACAATTTAACAAAAGACCTTTATATATTTTTCTTTTACTAATTTTATATATAGAAATACAGAACATTATAAAACTATATTTAAAGAATTTAGCGAATAAAAGTAAATTCATTTTCATTTTCTAAAAGTGTTTATTTATATATTTATAATCATCATTTATAATTCAAGAAACTTATAATCTTTGATCGTAAAAGTTTCGTGAATTCTTATAATGATAAAACAAACAAAGGAGATATAAAGACAGAAGGATAGGAAAGAAATTAAATGATTTTGATCGATTTCAAAGAATTACTATAATCATTGTACCATCACACTAACAAACTGAGGAAATATTCTTGACTGAGTGAGATATTAAATAATAAACTGTGAATTGTGAAGAATATCTCAAATTGTCCAAATAATAAATGATTAAGAGACTTATACATAATATTATAGTCGTACATTTGTTATTTAATGTTTGAGTTTACTCGCCTAACTCTCCTTTCTTAATTAGGATTATACTGTTTTAAGAAAAGTTATTTGTAAATAAATGTCAAAATTTCTGTATATTGACATCGACTATATTGGTGATGTAAACAATTTAGATTAGTTAGATGTAAACTATTATAGGTAATCATTTTATTTTTTAATTTAAAAGTCATCACACAATTTTTTTTTGACATTAATTTTAAAGTATAAAAATTTGGTGTCGACTTTGTACCAAAATAACATATTATATGTCATTACTATAAATGAAAAAAATATTAAGCGGTGAACCTGATTTTTTCACTGTAAATTTAATTAAATGTATATTTTTCATAAACGATTTGTAATACACTGATCAAAATAGATAGGTAGTCAGGAAAGCGTGAACTTTTAAAGATTTAACTGTCTTTCTCTCAATCTCTCTCTCAGATAATTGTTTATTTCAGCTCATATTTAAAATTAAGAACATCTTCAAAAATTAAGGCACGTCATGTTAAATTTAATTAGAGAAATATGTGACCCTTGTTGTAAGCTAGATGAACAAATCTGCTTTAATGAGATTGATCAAAACACATACAAAATAAAAAGTATCCTCTGAGGAAGGCATTAAAAAAGTGTCTTCATTAATAAAACATACACACAAAGTCCCAAACACGGCAACAAAAACGCTTCTTACTCGATATTTGGCATGGATCTCCTTAATAAATCCGTATCTGAAACGAATGAAAGAAATTAGATTCTTTAAGTAATAACAAGAGGAATAAGGAATAGCAAAATGAATCACGGGAACTAATCTAACAAATTCAATTCCTAACATTGTCTAATTCCATTTCAAATTAACATTAAGATAGTAAGGCAAATCAAAATTAATTAACTAACTGTGAAATACATTTGTTCATTATACTTTATTTAACATGGATAGTTGATCGCGTCCATAAACCGCCTATAATTAGGATGACCATTAGTTTTTGTTTTCAGGTCATTGGGAAATTATGCCTTTAAATGCATCGCATATTAGCATATCAGTCATTAGACGCTTGTTTCGCTTAGAGTTATACAGCAACCCAATAATTGAATGAAGTAATGAACAAAGAACATTTTAAAGTAGAAAATAATAGCAAAGATATATATATATACAGAATTGTTGATAGTGACGGAGGGGACAATAACAAAAATGTAATAACAGATACAGGGTTACAATATTTCTTTTTTGGTTAAAATTTCAACAAGATTATACAACAAAATTTCAACAAAATTGTACAATGAAAACATGAGAATGGTGCGATAATTAAAGTCTTAGCCATTTTCAAAAAAAGCATAATAACGAAACAATGGAAATATTTAATGATAATATAAGAACAAAATATGTTCAGCAGATACCAATAAACAGCCATAGCATATAAGATAAATGGAGAACCACACTCATGCAATGACTGTTGCCAACCAAAGTAAGATATTTTAGTAGCTTTATTCATTTCAGAAGTCTAGAACATTTTAAGTTTTCAAGTTATAAATAAAACAAAGAAATAATAAAATAAGGTTGATTCATAGGTCTTTTGCGGAATAAACTAAAGTTTTTCTATATCATATCATTTTGTACCATATTTAAAAATAATTAAACTGCAGATACCATTTTAACAGTTCCACAAATTGAGAGTTTAATACAAAAAATGTACGAAAAGCACCTCTTTTTGTTAAAATTGTGGATAAGTGGAAAAGGGAGGGAATGGTAGCGGAAAGAGGGGAGAAGGGACGAGGAATGGGAAAGGAGGAGAGTAAATTGATGAACCAAAAAAATATAGTTTTTCTAAATAATTTTAGCGTTTAACTGTCTATTTACGGAACTATTAAAATAACATTTTTATTTCTATTTTTGTTTTCGTTTTATTCCATATTTTAGCTAATTACATCAACTAAGGGCTACACAACATTATACCAAATTT
This sequence comes from Coelogynopora nodosa, assembly GCA_034780555.1. Classification (NCBI taxonomy): domain Eukaryota; kingdom Metazoa; phylum Platyhelminthes; order Proseriata; family Coelogynoporidae; genus Coelogynopora; species Coelogynopora nodosa. Next base: position 8,202 of record JAUZND010020351.1, on the reverse strand, counting down.
ATCCCCCACATTGTATATCTTTTAAGGACAAAATAACCACAAGATAGGAATCCAAAATTACAAAAAAAATCCACCCTGACATACACGCTGAGTACTAAACAGGTGTAAATCGGGTAAACTGACTGAATTACCATAATGTAGACAGATACACACAGCACCACTGTGTTACACTATCTACAGCGTACTACGATCATCTACCTGTAGTTCATCACATGGTCCTCGTGGTTGCCCCTGTTCAGACTCATCACACTAGGATTGACGAGAAAACAGGCGAACAGAACAGCCGCGGTCTCGATCGAGTTGGGCCCACGATCCACAAAATCTCCGTTGAACACGTAGGGATTTGTGACATCGGGGAGACCGTTCTGGGGACGAATTGAAGAGGCCGGTTATTGTGTTATACATGAGGTATGCGGGATAGTAAAGAAAATATTGGATATACAGCTTCTGCATAAAAGCATAATATAGTCAAAAGGATTTCTTCTGTTGATGTGCCAACATCCGCGTTAATATGGTAGTTCTACTGCCAGTAAATGTATTAAATTAAATATATATTTTATTGTGTATATATATATATATATATATATATATATAATATAAGTTTACGACGGGCTACACTTATGAAAAACATGACTATACCCTATAGGTAACTTTACTGGCCCAGCAGTACTGCAAATGGAAAGCAACCAAACGGGATTTAATCAGTTGAAGATGGGCGACTGGGAGGAATCAAATGAGAAAATAATTGAAAAACTATAGCTATGCCTCTTAGGAGGCGGACACAACGAGGAAGTGTGTAATGAAAAACTATGAATAGTGAAATGATCTAAGTGGTTTGATATAACGGGACGAAATGATATGAGTTTCATATGATCTATTTGTAAAATAATATTACACGTAATTCAAACAATTTGTTTTATAATATTATTTAAAAAATAAACATATATGTATAATTTTAATATCGTAATCTTTGAATATGTGTCATGTGACACATAACAATTTTGGTTTTGTTATTAATTAAAGGGTCTAAAATCCCGCACTATTGTTTAGTAATCTTTTCTTTCCTTTTTTATTATATATTTATCATTTGCACACGTGTTTTCTTTATGATCCAGCCTGTCGCAAATTATTCATCTGCTTTTTGGATATGAGACTGTCTTTTAAATTCACAGGTTTGACTTGCCATCATATTACTCCAGGCCTGTTTTACATACTTAGAGCACAAACTATGTTTGGGATGTAAACATTAAAAAATAAATTTGTGGTTTGATGATAACTCATTCTTTTTGTTTGACTTTTCTAGAGCTTAGTCAATGAATGTTTATTTTTCCTTTAAACCATCCTGATATTATTATAAAATTTAGTTGTTTTTTTTGACAGTCGTTTTGATAATTTCTGGTTCTTCTTTTTTTATTTATTTTGTGGTGGCGTTGAAGAATTGAATAGAATGTATTTATTTACTATAATTAGGTTCTACAATTTTCAACTAAAATATTATTCTCCGCTGTTTTAAAACAAACTATCATTCCAGTAATCTCTAAACAGATAACCATATCAAAACACGGAACATGTTTTTAACGTGGAAAACCAGCAGGAAAAATATGATCATCAAAAGATAATCATATTTATTATAAGGGAAATAGATGTCTAGAAGATAAAAAAAAATCTTGCTTTAGAAAGGAACCTTAATTATAACTGACATATTCTGTGTGTTACGGTAACAAATACAACCGGGCGATGTTAATTTATGTTATATAGGTTAGTTCAAAACATGAGAAATAAAAAAACCAAAAGTTTAAAACAACAGTGTAGGTTTAATTATTTCAACCTTTAAAGCCAACATAGTTAATGGAAAATGGAGCTTCAGATGTCTTGTGTAAACCATAGTTAGTTCAGAATTAATGTCAGGAGAAGAAATATTACTTCTTGTAAGCAGTCAGTAACTCCGACACATTCATTTATTTTAATAATATATTTCGATCACTACAACCTGAATATTTATTTATTTACATTTTATATCTAAAATGTTCCTGTTATTATTAGTAGACCTATTCCTATAAGAAAAAGAAGCCTAAGCATTTATATATGAAGCAACTCATTTAACAAATAATTGCAACACCGATTATTGCTTTTGAACAAGTACTGCATTGTAAACTTGAAAGTTACACCTATAATCCATATGTTTTTACGTTTCTCCAGAACTCTAAAGCCAAAATAATATAACATATTAAGACCTTGAGATAAAGACGTAACATTTGGTAAAAAAAGTGGGATTGAGTTGTCACAACATTACAAAAATTATATGATATTGAATTCTAAAACTATAATGAGTTATAATACACTGCTACATTAGTTATTTAAATAATCTCGTACTAAGAAGCCATAATCTAACATATAACTATGTTTTTTTTCAATAGTTACCTTTAATACAGATTAATACTTTATAATAAGAAATGCACAGATATTAAGTATCGATTATGTTATGGTTATAAGTGCAATGCGATGCTAACATAAAATTCAATTTCACACGTAACATTAATAAATAAAATAGCTATACATTATGAAACAGTCTTTAAAATTGTATAAGCAAAATGAATGGACCAACATTTGAAGTAAACTATGCATATGATTTCTATGCCATATAGCATCTCATATAATGTTAATTAATAAAAGTACATTAAAATGACAATGTATATTATTTTATAATAAAATCCGCCACTCCTAAATTATATCGAGGTAAATAATATATTTATACATTATATATCATATAATGAAACTACCAATACATGTATAGGCCTATCATTATGAATCTTATTATTAGGAAACTTCCAAACTTTCCTTTATAATTTTAATTGAATATTTGTGCAATTGTGGTATTAAAAATACCAATTATAGTAAAAAAAATAAATGAAAATAAAAATATTTTGGTTAATTTATTCGATCAAACATATATTTTTTTGTTAAAATGAAAATTGGGTAATGTATATACAAATAGTAATATATTACACATCATACGTACACCATATAAAGCCTTCAACTACCAGTTAATGATAATCCTAGGATGGCATAGTGTAATCAATATATCGATCATGCAAACGAGAATCGAGTCAAACTCGACACAATACTCTCTGGGTTGAAGGCAGGCACAGTTCCTCTACTCCAAAAAAACTGTTTGAAACTTTGATTTTGAGAAAGCATTCTCATACTGCGTAGAATATAGCCGGACTGCTATTCATGCTATTCATAGCTTTTAAATTATAAATTGTATATATATATATATATCTTAATTAACCTTGTTGAAACGGATAAAGGAAAGTCAGTATACCAACGTCGGCTAAATTTATATTTTAAGGGAACTGACCTTATAAAAGATGACAATGAGATCGTCCAATTTGCCGTGGAGGTCACCGCAGACGGTGATCTGCTGAGAGATGGAGGTGGATATCTGCGTGATGTTGGGCTTGGATCTGAGAGCAAGTCTGGTCTCGTGGAGCAGCTCTAGGAGATATCGGGCGTGCAAATGCTGCGTCGAAAGAATATGATTATCGATTGGTTGTGCACGGAATTATTTGAAGGAATATCAAGGAATTACTCATATATCGATGATTTTTTCATAGGAAAATTGATTTGAATGAGTTTTAATTTATAGTTATTCATTAATCGTCAATAAAGACCGGTTATTATTGGTGACTGATTAATTATTCGGCATTCGTTTACTCAAGGTGTCATAAAGTATTAACATTTTAGACCACTATAGTTGTGCCAGAGTTTACAATTTACTTCACTTCTCCTTTTTTACCCGTAACATTTTTCTGAGCCAACTCCTTATATTAGGAGCATTTTAGTCTTAGAAAAGAAAAATTAATGATAATATATATTTATAACTGAATTGTAATTTTCAAAATTAATTTACAGAATACTACAAAAGAAAACGAAAGAAATTATATTGATTTTGCTAAAGGAAATTCCGCCTTTCTGCCAAAGTGAAAAAAGGGGAGCATAACTTGATTGAATGAGCAGAAATACAATTAAAGGTATAAATAAGTGATTCATCGAGGTACGAAAGAAGGATATTGACTCCATAGACAGCTAATAAACCATGAAGTCATTTCTTGCCGCGTCAATAATATCATTTCCCGGGAGTATAGTGAAGCACATGCTGCTTGCAAGGCAGAACAATTACCATTTCTCCGGCTAAACACTTCTACATTTTCTAGATTTTCATTTGTAATTGCAATAAATGACCCAGATGAGATGTCTAAACGAATCTGGCTTATGAGAGCTGAACTTCACTGGTTTGAAAATATGATTGTATGCTTCAGTGCTTCCGTATGTTTAAAATAAAATGTACATAAAATTGCCATTTTAACACGATGTTATTTAATATCAACGTCTAGATGTGTAAATGTTGCTCTTTTCATTTCAGTAAGTGTTGTTCGGTGTTACTAAACTAAACATGGCGCCGTTATAAAATTCGTTTTGTAAAACTGACTAATCATAATTCTAGATAATTCTCTTGCTTGTCATATATTTTATTAATATTTTGTTATTAATATTTCTCTATTTCTTTCGGTATATACTTTAGACTCTTCAAGTTTATATTATAGGGCCTATACTTGCTGTAATAAAGTGCATACCAACCGCCTGTGTCGATAATTTTAGGATATAATAAACTAATAAACTGTTCTTTGTAGTTTACACGGAAGTTATGGTCTGTCGCAAAACATTCTCACGTTCACATACTTTCCAGGAATAAGAACAGGTGCGTAGTATGGAAACAATTAATTATTATTGATTAAATATAGCTTAATGCAAAATTTGTCAATATAGCTCTATAATTTTTATATAAAGTGAAGAATTAATTTTGCATTCAACTGTTATTATGTGTAATTTATTGAATAATTCAGTTTTTTTCAACGAACAGTGTTTTCATTCAAAGTTATATCTTTCAATATTTAAAATATATATAATAAGGCCAAAATACAATAATTTAAAAATAATTAGGTGCATTTGCTATTTTTTGTAATGTTATTATTTTTGTGCTATTAACATTTCTAAACTACATCATAAAAAAATCATATTATGAACATACAATGTGTATTTTTAAAGTTCAAAAGCGTGCAAGTAAAAAAGCTTTTAAAATTTTTAAATGATAATATATAAATAAACAAAATTAATAAATAAATATAAAAACAACTAGTAGATTTTTCTATAATTTGAAAAGTGAACAAACAACCAATAAATAACCAACCCCGCCTCCTCTGAACCAATCGATAAGTTTCTTGAGCTGCCCTATGTCCAATGGGAAGGTGAGACGTGGCCCTTTGTAATAGGACTCCACCGAGATCTTTTCGAAGCCGGTGAGCTGCATGAGTTCTCGGTCCTCCTCCTCGATGGAGTGTTGTTCTACAGGGTGTCATGGCAACCAGCATATAATATCAAACAAATGGTTAATTAGTAGCACAAGATACACTGCGGAGTGTATGCGTGGTTAGATTCCGGTCGATTTATGGGAAGTTAATTACTAGAACTGTATCTGTGTTATATTAATATATATATTATACGTGTATATAATTTTGTTGTCATACTACAGTTATTAGCTTAGAAATATTATTACGTAGTGATAAAATATAGCGGGGGTAGTCTCGTTTCCCATCATCAAGGGTGAAGGAACAAAGAAGGAACAGACATTTGCATTAACATATTGACAGCTGCTGAATATCTGTAAATCTCGAAGTGAAGAAATATACGTAAATCATTTAAGTAATACTTGAATTTTCTAAATATTTGGTAATATATTTATATAATTGTACTAACAAGAAATGTATTATAATAAATAGATTAATAGAAACAAAAAACTAACAATAGTTTGGCGCATTAACTGTAATATGATAAACATTGATATATAAATAATACGAGGTCATATTATATTAATGCGACAAACTATACACACTTAAACAATATTTGTCACCGTATGTATTAAATAATCCCATTAGAAAATCGTTAATAAAGTGCTGCTTGTCCGTCCGTCACCTTCATCGAGAATTGAATTATTTGAAACCAACATAACATTTCTATACACCACAACCCAATATTCTGCAACAAGTCAACTATAATTAGTTCTATAATCAAGACAAAATTGAAGTGAATTGTTTTTACTAGAGTATACGGTCAAGAAAGGGTTGAACACACTTAGCACAGAAGTGTAATCATAGCCATCAGAGCCCGAAATAGGTCCAATTAAATTAATATGGGTTTCAATTCTATCCACAATTTGAATGGACTACGTGTATAAGAATTTTAAATTATGCCGAGGATAAATAGATAATTTTTAAAAATATTGCAATTCATATAAGGTATTTAGACAATTTAGTATGATAAGTATCATGACAAGTATGATACATTTTCTTAATTGTGAGACTTAAAATATATCATAAGTTACTATTTGGATTCCATTATTACTATGAGGTCCAAATAATATACATATGTTAGGCAAAAATGCCATTTATGCACTATTATATTGGAAACGAAACTATCTGTGATACTCTTTTTTAATACTTTGAAAATAACATTTAAAAAAATATTTTTCATGTGGCAAAGCAGCAGTTCAGAAATTTTCATGAATCTAGTAACCGTTACGAAATTCCTATTTAGAATTCTGTATATAACAAACTCAATTGATCGGGCTGTATATTCAGGACGTAAACTTCAAAATATAGAAAACATCGCAGTCAATGTAGAAGATACTATGATATAGTATTGAATGACATATAGAACTGTAAATAGTATCCACGATTTTGTTTAAATGCATCAAAGATTCGACAAATTATTAAAGTTAAACTTTATAGCAATTTGTTTCAATTTATAAGTTCTATTAAACATATGTTCAATCAAAAGGATGTACTTTTCTGCTGTATTGTCAGTTGTTTAGAAGAATGTAATTTTCAGGTAAAGACGTTTGGTAACTCTAAAAAACGATAATTTAAATTTATAATGAATGAATTTCCCCAGTTTTATACTTACATATTCCATATAAACCATTGTCTATAATAATCTCAATAAAACTATGCTTACGATGTCCTGTTTGTACAATGTTTATATGAAGATCATCCGCGCGCGATATATTCGTTATCTCGAAAAACATAATATGTTTTTACGAGTTATAATTGATAACGAAATGACAAATGAAGGTATAGGATATAATCAATAAATTATAATCTACAAAACCTAGATATATAGTAGAAAAATCGCGTGTGAATACATTTTTTCAAGTAAATTATCAAGTCATAACTATACAAGCCCATATGGTTTAAAAACGCATCAAAATGTCTTACAATATTAAGTTTTAATAATCTCGACATTGTCACGCGACGTGTTAAACAAATTAGTTTAATGCATTACACATATCTTGATAATGTTTTCAGATAAATCTAACAATATTCTTAACATTGCATTATTTTCATTAAAAGATTCTAAAAACATATTCATGCGTATATAAAAACTAAACCAAGTGTATATTCTGATTCAAGATATTGTACGTCTTTTAGAAGACATTATTCAGTTGTTAAAAAATATGATGAAACGCTTAAAATTAAAGATAGCAGATTAATTTAATAAGTTGATTAAGTATTTTACGCTTGATATTATTTAAAATATCTTTCTGCAACTACGTGTATTGTTATTCGAATGGCGTCGTTAGAAGCAGATCATACAATATGAAACGGTTGTCCACGTAAAGATAGTAGAATAACTAGGGAGACTAATAAACAAACGTATTTGTCAAAAAGCAATAAAACTCTTCTGTATTACTATTAACTGTTTTTTGTACTATTAACTAAATGGATTGCAGGAAATATTAAAATATTAAAAATAAATATATAAATTATTACATATACCGATAACCCCCCCTCGTTAATCTTATGATGTCACCTATAAATCGCATACATATTTTTTACCTAAACTAGAAATGATAACTCTCCAACTTTTCTAGCAAAAGTTATAGTTGTTTGTCGAGGTTTGCCAACAAGTGAAAGTTGATTTCATATTACTGAACCATTGAACAGTGTTAATTGTGTTAGACGTGTTGCATCTTTACTGAGACAGAAATAAAGACAATAACTATATAGTTGCACGATTGTAATGCGCTTCACATGATATCATGACGTAACTATTTCAATTATTTTTCAAATCAATTATACTAGA
>JAUZND010020340.1:0-25704 GCA_034780555.1 Coelogynopora nodosa | reverse complement strand
GCCATAGCAAGCAAAACATAAACTTTGGGTGGTTAGGGGGTAGGGAGGGAAGGAGGTGTGGAAGAGGGGGAAGGGGGGGGGGGTACGGGAGATGATGCAGAATCGACATAACTCCTACTACTAACAATGTCAGAAGTGTGTTATTAGATGAAAATTGTCAATGCTATGAGTCGTGATAAAAAGTACAGAATAAAGAGATATTTAACTGATTTGACGTTAATAATTGTATTACACATTTTACAAAATTTTATATTGTTATATTTTTCTGGTAATAATTCAATAAATGTATAACATAATATTATAATTTTACATATTTATTTATACTAATAAATTATGTCAATGACCGCAGTATTCATGCAGACTACCAAGCTTGTCAACAAAAGAATATCCCATATTAACTTAAATTGCAATTTGAGTGTTTTGTGAGAGTCAGCAGATGGTCTGTCTTATAAAAATCAATTTAATAAAAGATAACATAAATAATTCCCCACAATTATCAGAATCATTTTATAAAAAAGTTTTAGAATAATAAAAACATCTGAAAATGATAATTTTAAAATAATATAAGCTTAATTTCTATGTCGCAATATGATAATAATTAATTGGTAATTTAATATAGAAAAATAATACTGAAATTAATCATTTTGTCTTTCGATGGCGCTAAAAATCTCTCTCTGCATATAAAATATTACAGAATTTTTTTACAAAATTACATTAACTATTATAACTAGCAAATACTTGAGCTGTAACTTAATATATAATCATAAAAAATTACAGATACCTATATGCAGAAATATTTGAAATTTAGCACCAAATAATATCACAAATAATTTCATATTTTGCAGCAGACAACTATTTGATCCACTTCTTCACACAGTATATTTAGACTTAGAAAAAATAGTAAAAAATAATTCGAGAAAAAATTAAAATATGGTTGTTCTAAAGCATAATTAAATATAGATAAAGTTAGAAAAAGAATGAGAATTTTGCATTAAATTAAAAAATAATAATAAAAATATACCGATTTGTCGTTTCTATGATTTGAATTCCAGCAAATATTATTGTTGGTAATAATAATCCCAGAGAAAGTAGCAGCTAAATTTATCATCATGATTTCCCTCATTCTGAAGTTTTAATGTCTGCATTTCTTTCACTCAAAAAACGTCATGTTTAGGAAACACGAAACGTAACATAATAGAATGTAGCCCACGGGAACTTATCACACTAGGAAATAGGAAGAACTCAACGTCAATGTGAACTTTTCGTTCCATCACAGTTTCCAATCATACTCACGTATCCTCTTTCCTCACGGGAAACTGTAAAGGTTCACTGCAACAACAGCCCCCCCCCCCTCCCTCCCTTCGTACCCCTCCCCATCCCACATGAACCAAACCCACTGGATCATCCATGCGATTCGCGTTCCAGTATTGATCACATTCGGTAGACTAGAGAGAGTCCGGGTTGCATAAGCGACAGCGGACTGTTGCTTTTTATTTAATTTCTTCTTATATCGCAATGGAACAACTTTTTCTCCACTAAAATGTCAGCCATTGCTGCGCTGCGGAATATTATTATCGAAGATCAGAGTCAGTCAGCTCTTATTCTGTGCGCTCCGCTATATAGTTAGGGATAAAAATAGGCTGTGACGTCAACTCCTTCCTGAGCTACCCCCCCTCTAATTCTGCTCAGGCTGCACTATAATCCTCCTCTCTTACGCTGTTATGGCAGCAGATTCCGGATTTTGCTGTAAAAAACTGTTACTATCCCAGCGAGTCGCAGAGCAGCAGAACAAGTTGGAAATAATATAGGCGCGAATGAAATGGAAAATCTTTGCTCCATATTATTGTACCTATTGCTATTATAGGGATTGGAGGTATCGAGAAGGGACTGAAGGGAGTGGGGCAATTAAACGTTGATCATTAGCTAAATTATAATTTATTAAGTCTGAAATTATCTATTTTTAGGTGTATATTTGCGCTTATATCGCGCGATGAGAATTATAAAATTCTGGATCAGTTGTCTAAAAATATAGTGATTGTAGTGTTATACTATACAAATACCTCATGATTAGATATTATATAGGGGATTATTTCAACAGACTATATGATACAAATTGAAGCTAAAGCTGTTTTGGGAATAAATTTTGATTTATTATAATATTTATCGTTTAGACTAAATTAAGATTAAAATTTATTATTTTAGTTAAAATATTATAATTTGAATATTATAATTGAAATATTTTAAATATATTTATATACATAAACAGTTAATGTTATTTTTTTCATCAGAAATATGTGTTACTCCTCAACGAAAATTTAGTCTATAAAAGTAAATAATGAAACATAATGAAATTGTATTAGATACATATTATTATTTGATATGTTATTTTAAACATCATTCGCACTTTTTCCTTCTCAATTTCCGAAAAAAAGTTAAGTTACAAAATCCGGGAACATGATACCGCCTATGCATATATTAATATTAGACAAATCCCCTGCGGTGGTTAATATCGATCGATTGAGGAGTATAGAATAAGAGCCGGTGGCCAAATGGGTTACCAAACTCGAATATGTGATCCATACCTATAATCTAGGTTTATACACTTCTCTAGACATGGGAAAAAAGCTGTACATAAAGCGACTTATTTCCGAATCACTGTACATAATATATAATTCAATTGTATGTAGCAAAAATAACCGGAGACCGGAGAGTCAATAGAATTTCTTCCGGAATGCAAAAGTTAAGTATTGCTCACTTTCTATAACTCTCTAGCTTCTACAAGTATTATACAAGAGAGGTAAGAAAAGTTACATATTTAAATAATTTTGAAAAAACATCTTTCATTATCTTTTTATATTGCGAATTCGAAATTTATATCCCGACTCTGATGATATAACTATGCACTGCATAGAATCCCATATATCAGCTCTCTCTCTATATATATATAACGTATAGTGTTATAGATTTAAGAACTATCATCAAACGGGAAAAATATAAAAATGAGACTTGAATAAAAACATCGATATAAATTGCCTAGAGATCTTCTTTTAAAACAACTGTTTAGTTTACGAAAAAGCATGTCAATTTGATGTTTTAATAAAATAACAAAGAAACAAAAAAAAGTAATCCTGTAGATGTCTTAAAACTCTTTTGATGCTCAATTAAAAATAATCGTTATTAACAAATATGCCGCTTGCTTGAGTGGAGTTTTCAAATAATTAAAAAAATAAGAAACATATTGTGGCGATGACAACAAAGTTAAATGAAGTCACACTAAACTAACACTTGAAACCTGGACAATAATTGCCCACCACTGCTGAGGGAAAGAGGGAATAAACTATAAAACTAATAATAATATTAGTGATATTTAATGATATATAAAAGTAGGCAATAATCTATTAAGAAGCCATTCGTACGGAAATTTAATTATTTAGTTATATTTTACAGTATTATATAATCCTGCTGAATCCCTTCATAACATGGCATTTTAATTAGTTGATAAGATTTACAGAATAATCCGTCAATGAAATTGTTTAAAGATACAGAGGGGTGTTTTGCCAGTTATATTATGCATCATACACATTATGTAAAATACAGCTTTATAGTTAATCCTCCTACAAATAATACCTTCTACATTTCGGCCTCTATAATATAATTTAAAAAATTCAATCAAGCAGACATAGATATGGTATATATGTATCAATAATGTATATAATATATTAATTTAAATATCATGCATTAAAAAAAGATCGTTTTGTTTCATGACCAATTTATATAATACCTATACCAACCTTTATACAGTATAATTGACATTACACAATTATAAGAAGGATACACAGTAAGAGATACAGAGGGCAATTGTCCCAAGTCACTAATGTGTCTAGTAACCTTGCAATAAAAATGAAGAAAACAAATATTCTGTTTTGATATATATTATATATTCTATCATAATTAAGCTTTATATATAGATTAGCAGATGAAATATGGTAAAATTTAGGTTCAAAGTCGTGATGCTTTTTCTGAGCACATTATAGACAAAAACTATATTATATATTACGATTGATTCATGTTCCGATCCAATGGAACTTTTAATTTTTTCTGTAAATTATTAAATTAAATTTCTAATTGTGTTTTATTTTTGGGAAATGATGGGTAAGCAATTTTGAACATGATATAAAAGAATTATATTTAAATAATACCTGTACTTTCCTATGGAGATTCATAATAATAATAATACAAAATATTATTAAGTAATTTTGTAGATTTAAAAAGTTCGCAAAAATTCCACAGATGATATATAATCGACTCCAAAATTTTATGAACGTTTCAAATTAAAATATTACATAAATTAGTAGAAAGTATATCACCTTACCAAGTAATTTCTGCAGTTAAATACAGCAATTACAATACAGCATTTAAAAGTATCTTCCGCCAATACTCCTGAAAACACAGTCAACGTAGATAAATAATAAGTTATCTGGAGAATAGTTCATGTAGTTGTTTAAATGAGACGATATTCAACGCAAAATAAAACAAAATGAATTAAATATAAAAGCAATTGACTATCACAATTGGCCGAAGATAGGATCAAAGATGTACTATAATTTTGATTTAGATTATTGAATAATTATGTTGCGATAATAATATATAACATGGTTTTTCTTGTAAGTTTTGATTTAATTCAACTTAAATTCACTTCAATAAGATAATCACTTGTTGTTCTCCTCCTAATGTGATGTTAAAAGGTTCCTTAAAGGGTTGTGATTTGTATAAGTATAGAGATAGCCTAAAGTAAATAAAAATAAAGTTATTATAGCTTTCGATAAATTCCTACAATTATATACATTCATTTGATTTGATTTGATTATCCGTGTAGCCTAATACAGAAGTCAATATCATTTCCTCTTATGAAAGATTATAAGAAATACTAATAATTGTATTAGGGATACATAATATTATCAAGTTAGTTGGATACCAATTTAATCAACATACTTATATTGAAATTTGAATCCATATTCTTTTTAATATACTGAATGAAATTATTATTTACAAATTACTATATTTTTATTGCACTAATAAAAAGGACTTTTTATAGCTATATTTCTAACTGGATAATAAAAAAAACTTGTTTTTAAATAATTCTAAATATTGTTTGACTGGTTACAAAACACTAACTTTTAGTAAAAAAAATTGCAGACAATACTTGGTACAAAATACACTTAATACAATATACTTGACACCTTTAAACAATATCTATGTAATATTAGATTTGTATTAAGTGCGCTCCCAGAAAAGTCTAATATATAATGCGGTGAATAATTTGTGATATTCGAAACTGACAAGAAAATAATATGTATCATACAATGAAAGTAGAAATTAAAATATGACACTAACGAACGATTAACGAATAAAAATGTTAGTCTCGCAATACGCTCAGGAAACCCATAATCTGAGATTATGAAATCGTTATACCATATTATTTAGTACAGAACAAGATGAAAACCCAGTTTACCTTAAGTATGCACGTAATTTTATGAAATGCACACATATGAGGTATAAGGAATTTATATACGTCTATGATATTCACACGTTGAGAAAAAGTTCAGTTGTTTTATAAACGTTCCATTTTTCAAAAATTAAAATAAATTTCAAATTAAACTACAATATGAAACTAAACAGGCATATTGTTAGAAAACACAAATGGCATTTCATTAAGGTTATACAATAAACCAGGAAGATGTACTGTAGGGCCTACTGAGGAGCTCGCGGTCTCAATGGTGGTTCTTGGATACATTATTCTATACATTTTGGTGCGTGTATAAATAAAATAAAACATGTAAAAATAGATAAAAACTCAACTCTCTCCGATCCCACTAAAAGGCTTTATCACTAAATTTTGACAATTTACAAAAAGGTACTAAACTGAGTTATTTTTATTTAAAGCATTAAAAAATTTACTTTGAAATGTAATACTGAAAAGTCAAAAGAAATTAAAAGTCGTTGTCTATTTAGATGATTCAACCCTCTACAAGTAAACGGAATGTCATTAAATTAGGAATATGCCTCAATATAGTGAAAAACAAAAATAAATATCCATTTATTAATTAATCATGCTAAACATTAATATCAGGAATATTACACGCCATTTGAGGTATGTGTAAGCTCCAGATTCTCGCATTAATACCTATAATAAAACATAACAAGACTAAGTATAATATGCTGTTTTGTTTTGATTCCAATTTTAATTAACCGTGTAAATTAATGCGTGTAAAAGTTCGAGTTTTTATCCGATTTGTCCGATTCGACAGAGAACAGGAACCTTTTCATTCGGTATACCGATGTATCGCATGTTGAGGGTGAATTAGTTATCTACATCAATAATATACAGCTCTCGAAAACAACCATTAACTAAAGTAAAGAGATTTGATGAGGTTTATTGTGCCCATATGACTTCAAAAGGGTGAGCGACCGGGCGGGATTTATGGTGGAATTGGATTACTATATAATGTCAGCATCCCGCTAAGCTGTCGAAATTAACTGCTGAAAATGTATCCATATCTATTCCGAATCTAATTAAAATAATGGCCCAAAATTGGAGAAATGGTATTAATTCATCAGTTTTTAGGGTAGTCATAAATATTCCTATACTTTCTTTTCCCTTAGAATTTAATATAACTTTATAAATTGAGCAGTAATTGCACACATTTTTGATGTTAAGAAATGAGAAAAATTTCACAAGTTAGGTAAGAAGAATATTTAACACAAATATCAATAAACAGATTATGAAACTGATCATACATTTATAAAATAAAGCATACTTAGTTGCTCCTAAAGTTATAACGCTTCACCCACCCTCTGATTCATTTATTAACTCATGATAATTTAAACAAACTCTTCACTATTCATTTACTTCACACAATTCAATTATAATTATTTATTTAGTTAGATTGATATTTGACAGCATCGATTTATCCTTCCCACCATATTTCCATCAATTTTTAGATTAAGAATTTTCCCAAATTAATCAGGTAAAAGTTATTCCAATTGTCCGTCAGCATTATAAATGGAATATCACATACACACGTACAACATCTTGTATTGACTAGGTCTGTTTTTTCTACATTAGCTGCTCAGAGCAGACTATTAGTCGGAATTTGAAGCTCCTGTAGATTAAATATTATTTGATTAAAAAGCGAAATTGATTGATTGTTTCACTTTATTTCAACCAATTGCGGCGGCTAATATACTTTACTAAAAGGAAGAATTTTATATTTAATAAAATGTCATTGACCTTTATCTATCTTTATGAAGCTATCTGTAATTTTTTTTTTAAAAGCCAATACAAATAATAACCCCAAGTCTGAGAAGAAAAAGATTGCTTCTCTCTCTCTCTATTTTATACGTGCTTTTGTTCAGCGCGGCATTAAAAAAATTAAAAAAAGAGTTCTTCTCAGTCTCCAACAATTATGCTAGTCTGGTTGGAGTGGAGATGTTTACAAGCTCTTAGAACTACAGTCGTCGCAACTGTTCCAACATGAAATTGGAGATGCAGCGTGAGACGCAAATGTCGCCAAACTTAGTTTTCTTTTTATTTCGATGATCTAGTGTATCGAATTCTATTATTTATTATAGTCCAATTTGTCAAACATATTTATTGTGTATTATTCGAGACGACCTATATTATCAGATTTTTTATATTAAAATAAGGGAAATAATAGATTATACAGTATATGCACACTATATATTTTTCAATTGAATCGACATTTCCGTCAATATAATATGGTCTCTCAAGTTATTCATTCATATTCATTCAAAAGTAAGACCACAGCTGATATATGAATGAATGATTACAACTAAACTATTCCTTTTGCATGAAATATGACCGTCGGAAACCAGGCCGAAGGTCGAGGACGGTATTTATTTTAAAAGAAAAGTTGCATTCATTTAATATATTTTTATTTATACAACGGCCTTATATTTGTGATCTGCGCTTCCAATCCTAGAATGATGTGATATTATATAATATATAACCTATACACAAACTCTTCACTATATTTCAAACCAACAAAAATTCAATTTTTTTCTTCAATTCAATATTTCTAAGTTTTTTAGTATAACTTGTGAATGACTGATGAAAAGTTAAACTAATATTTCAGCTGAATATCATACTTCTTAAGACTGGCTCTTATATCTTACAGATTGATTTCTAATACCGGAATTATACCTCTCGTTTTTCAAACAACTAATATTATATAGGTAGAGCAGTGCGCGTGTTTCTCCGACTTCGTCAGAAACAATCGTGGTAATTATCCAGGGAAGGGGTGACGGACAGTAATCAGCCTTGTTAGCAGAGAGAAGAACATGTTAAATAATCTCACTAGAGGGTTCGTCAGGTTCCTCAAACCACCGATTATAGTGAGGATAAATCGGTTGGCATGACAGTAAGCGAATTTGTTGTGCTCAGTTTACAGTCTATATTTTTCGACCTATATTCTTTCTGATCCAGGATAGCGTAATATACCGTTTAATTTTATATTATATCAAGTCGAATAAATTAGCGGTGATCATCAACAATATGAAGTGATAAACTTTTAGACAAAAACATTATTTAAATAATTAAATCGAAGCGAGTAACAATATTGATTGTGGAAATATAGTAAACAAGTTATAGTGCATACTTATGGAATATGCTAAACCAGAGTCAAATAATAAAATATAAACAGCCTGAATTAAATAAGTAATGAATAAAATAGTTACCATAGTAGACAGGTTCACTGAGGCCCAAGTTATTGATGCGGTCATCAGTAAGTTCTGGTGCTTCCTCCTCAGTTCCCTCCGGTCCCACAGGGTCATCCCTCAACCACTCGGCTTCCGGATATTCTAGAGAGAAATAGAGAGATAAAGATGGTCGAGTCAGTCCGCGTGAACGAATTAGAAATTTCAAAAGTAAGTAATTCCGGCAATTATTATTGTCTTTATAAAAAGCAAAACAGTTAAAAATTAAATCATACAACTTTAGTGTTACTAATGTTCAAAGCAATTACTTTGGTACTGTTATGGCTAAAATTATTAAAAATAACAACAATAGACAAACACCGCTATTTTACATAGGGTTGATATATTAGTTATTATAATACAAAGCGTTCAATAATCAATTCTTGACAATTATTTATTGTTTTATGAGTTGCAAGTAAATCATAAGGTGCATCACAAGACATTATGGTAACCGATTATATGTGAAGATTACTAAAAACACTTGATTGATTTATTGTATTTCAAAAAATCTAAAAATAATATTAGATAAATAATAAAATATTATACAAAAAATATAACATGAATATTTCTGACAGTATTTTGAAAGTCGGTGATATAAATCTTAACATACAGCTGCAACATACTTTAACCGCCTTAACATACTAATATATAAAATATGATATCAAAATAAATCGAAACGAGCTAGGCATATATAAGTTAAGTTGACAGACAGTACTTCAATAACGGACGGTTAGATTTAAGCTAATTAGATTAAAGTTATAGAACATTTTTTCTGAAATTCTAAGATGTTTTATGGTGAAAATCCGCAGGGCCTTTATTAATTCAGGCAGCTTTGTATATATAGTGTCCTGTTGGCTAAAACAAATTCTAATAACAGATTTATATAAAATAGGATAAAACTGTTTTTTCACCATTAATTTAAAATGTACGAAGAGGAAGTGTTTAAAGTTAAAAGATCACTATATTATATCTAATGTAATTTGGATAATGTTATCTCTATATCAGTTAATATATGTGTAAATACATGTATATATAAATGACTAATACCAAAATAAATGGACCTAAACGGCAATAATTACCAATATTATATAATGTAAGACAATTATTCATATATTACAGCAGAATACAAAGACAAAGCTACGTATATGAATAATGATTACATTTAATAATGGTTTCGGTGTGATATGAATATCGATTTTATTTGATCAATTATTCGTTTAAAATATTTAACATAAAAGATGGTATAGAATAGTCGTTTTTGATAAAATTTTAATAATAGTAATAATGAATGTACTAACTAAACATTAATTAGTAATAAAACTGTAATCCAGAATAACTACATGGCAATATGAACTAGAATAAAAGACGTCCTCCATTAACGTATTGAATTTTTTTTCTTTATTTACATATTATATTATAAAATGACGTCCAGAAAAGCCATGTGTAGCCTACCTCTATTTTTATGAAGGAAAGTACCTGGTCACTTAAGCATATTATGTTCTTTTGGTAATTATCCTACATAAATATCACTCATACTCACACAAATATATAGCCATACAGTTCCTATACTGCATACAGCAGGAAAACTAATAATTCATACAGACTGGTTTAAATTAACGCATGAAATATTTTTTAATATATATTTATTTGAACAAATTGACAGTCAATTGAATCGAAAAACTATGTATTCTAGGAAGAATAGAATTTTGAGTATGCAATTATCCAATTTTAAGCTAAAATAGTTATACATTAGTTAGTCGACCGATCCGGACGTGTTGAATCAGCTAGGATGTGACTTTCTTATTAACAAAATCGATTTTATAATTATCCTAATATGATGTGTGAGAGTTCAAAACTAAACAAAATGAAACGCTTTCCCGTTATGCACAGTTTTAGTAGCTGCACAAGGGGAAAAACTCCAAAGGGTGCAGCGTGCACTCTACAACTCACCAAACTGGAGGTCCCCCCTATCCTCCCCATTGTAGATCGAATTCCGGCGGAGATACTCCAGGATGTCGCCCTCGTCAGAATCCTCCAGCGAAGGCCTACCTGCCCCCCTCAGCCCGGACAGAGGCACCACTAGCAGCACACCAACCAGCAGCAATCCAGTGAAGACGGCCTCTCTACAGGACCCGCCTTTCCCATGGGTCAGGAGGAGCATTAAGCCTACCAACTGTAGCGTTAACCAGATCACACACAACACACACACAAGCAAACTGGCGCTGAACAAAAACCGTCCAGTTGCCTACTAGTGTAGACACAAGCTCGAGCTCGTCGGGGGTGTTCGTAGTCTGCCTTCGGGACGGAAAAGCGAATTGAGTCGGGCAGATCCAGATTTTATGGCGAGTTAGTCTTCTTTTTTCCCCTTCTTTCTGATTAATATTCACAAATTTTTGGTTAACCAGTGAGATGCAAGAAAATGAAAAAGAAGAGAGAAAGGTCTTACAGTAGAGGGATCTTTTGGATTGGGAGAAGAATGCTGTTTTATCAGTTGCCATAGAAATAGAGTTTGGAGAACGAGAACTAATCAATACATCTGTTTGCTTGCTCTTCTAGCTTTTATACTCAGCGTAGGAAAGTACAGCTAAAGCTCCTGTTCAAAATTGACTTTCGTCAATGCGTTTTGCTTTCCTTCCCTAAACGTAGATGGGATGAATGCAGACAGAGGACTGAGCGATGTAACAATAGCCGTTTCATTTGTGAAAGAAAACTCCGTTTCATTCAGAAATTGTTTTGACTTTTGTTAATGAGCTACAACACTTATTACACTACGAGAGCAAGAAGAATAATAAGTGAAAACGGACATATTGACAATTTCTTTTAATAGAAATTGTAGACTAAACACATGGAAGTTTAGCGAAACTCGTAATCGACGTATCTTTTGATTCGTATGAATGCGAATGCAATGATCATTTTAAAATGCACAAATTATTTATTAAAAAGGAAAACGATGAAGATGTTGCTTTTTAATACATTTTATTTTTAATATATCAGGGTTAAAATTAAGGCTAAACTAGATGAAAATTTTCTTAATAAGCTTAAAATGTGTTAATCAAGTTCCAGAGTGGTACAATCGTTTTAGGCCCTATGCAGACGAATTACAGTATTTCTTTGTAAAAAAAGTACAACAGTAATAATCAAAGATATTTATAGGTGTTTATAATATATAGCGGTAATGTAGTTTTTAATAAATTATTAAATAAAATATTTACAATGTAACCATATATATTAATATTTACAAATTTAAAACAAAATACCTCCATTGTAGATAGTTTATAACCATTTTTCCGAAATAAGACGACAGATATTTCGCATTACATATCGACAGATTAAAAAATTAGCCGATTTTTGTCCACTTAGACTTATAAATTTACATAATCAGGGTTCAGGCAGAGTAATTGAATGAACTTAAAATTTCTCTGACTATTTTCTTTGATTAAATCAACATGTAGAATTAAATAAATATCCAAATCAATAATGTTATAAATACTCTAAATACATACGTATAATAAACAAAATTCCAATTAAAGTTGTGGAGAGCTGTATTATGTATATTATTAAATATCGTTAAGACATGTTCACATTTTATTGGTATTCCCCTTTCAAATAGATATGTCGTGATTTTAAATAAAAGTGCTTTAATTTATTATATATTGTAACATTTGAAAAATATTTCCTGACAATATTGAATATTAACATATTTTTCATCCATATTTCCCTGACCACTATATGAACCCTGAGTAATATGATCAGTACCAACTGAACTCAATAAAAATAGTGTATAATCATGTTATATTATGCAGCAGATGTAATTATTTTGGCACATGTATAGTGTTTACAATAATCCACAAATATACCACCTAATTCTAAGTATATCAGACATCAATACATAAAGAAGATAATATAGAACTCTGTTCTATAAATAGTCTTACTTACCGAATATGTATTTCACTTTATCAATTACCTATACAAAGTGATTGTAATTTGGAAGTGTAGATATTATTTTCTCTAATTATATAATATACATCATATCTTATCTATATTGAATATTGTCACATTGCTAATTTAAAAAGGGTTGCCCACATAATGAAAAACATATAATTAATTAACCCTTCGTACGGGGAGGGGGGGTATGCCACTTTTTTTTATTGAACTATAAAACGTATGACCCTGATTTTTTTACTCATTGGCTAAAATACTTTAATCTAACTAAAAAATATAACAAAAATAATTTCTAATAGTTTTACATACCAGAAAAAAAGGTGTTAAATTATTGATCCATTTTATACCCCCCTCCTGGGTTTTCATACTTGCCGAAGATATTAGGAGCTAAAACTTAACATTAATAGAAAAAATAAGTTTATCGTAAATTATATCCACTTAACTTGATTATTAAAATTATTTATTAAAATAACCAGCAATTTAAATTAATACTCAAATAACATTTATACTACTTATAGCTTATCTGTATAAGTAGTATGGTTATAAACATATATCAACAAATATAGATCTTGTGATCTGGAATCAGATTCAAAAAGAATCGAGTCAATTGGTTGCATTGAACAAAAGTTATAGCATTTATCGGTAAATATATAGCATATATGGTTATTTTCCTATAGTTTTCTAAACTGGAGTTTATATGACGTAACCAGGTCATAAAAATTATACCAATCAGTTAATTTTTTTGGAAATTAAAATCGCTTTACAAGTCTTTAGGAGGTATCTGTATACCAAATTTCAGCTTAATCGGATGATAGGAAGTTTGGTTTTCCGGGAGGGGGGCGGGGGGGGGTACCACGTAGTAAACCCTACAGAGTATGTCCACGTACGAAGGGTTAATGACTAAATAAATACAATAGCTAAAGTGAATTACGGCTATTCGTTGCTGCGTAACATACATAACTTTAACACGTCTCATTTTAACTACTATTATAAAAAGCGACTTTTTGTAACATTTGACATATTTTTGCAATAAAAAAACATAAAACCGCATTATTATGCAGAAGTGTTAAAAACAAAGAGTATTTTAGAAATCTTTCGGACATTCTAACACACACAATCAGTATAGAGTGAGATTTATAGCGTTGGGATTAGTTATATCAAAACTTGGCTGCGCAGATCTATGGAGGGATAGGAGAACACCAACTTGGACGCGCGAATTATATTGACGAAGCTGCTCTTAGGGGTACAACTTCTAGTTTGTTTTAAATTTGTCTCGAAAATAATTGCCATGCTTATAGGATCAAATGAGGGTTTCTTACAATACGTACAGTAAGCAAAGTAACGGTATTTTGAAATATGGTAAACGGTACAGGTTCTTTTATTGTTCCAGACTGTTAATTAAAATATGACCCATGGCCACCATAGGGTTGAATAACCATTTAGATTTAGTCATTATTTTAATTATTCTTAATCGATATAACAAATATTTCAAAAATGTAAGTATTCATTTTAATTTTGGCAACTTCAAAATGTATTAATAAAGATTATGTGTTACTATATATTACTTATTTCATTATGTATTTTAAATAAAATAATAAATGTATTGCTGTGTTTTTCAGAATCTAAAAGGTTACCGCAGACATATAACAAATTGACTCTAGATGATAATATTAAATTAGCACAGGGTTCATAGTGATTGAATGAACTTAATTCCCGAATAGTTTTTTTCATTAAATCAAAAAATAGAATAAATAATAATTAGAAGTCTTATTTTTAGTTATACATACTCTAAATCCTTCGGTGATAAAGACAGTTACAATAGAACTTGCAGATGATTAAATTAATTTAAAACAATTTGTTACATTTTAATTAAGTCCTCATTTAATTAAAATAACAATATCCTGATTTTAAAAACTAGAAAATAATCTTCCCTGATTTGACAATTGTCACGAGTATTGAACAGTTTTTCCTCACTATATTGAAAATTCCTTGATCACAATAAATAAACCCTGTTATAGTGGTAGAATCAACATAGAACGTAGAGAAATGTATTTGACGAGTTTGCATGGAGCTCTATTTTCAAGGTTGAGTAAACGTTTCGTCGGTAGCTATCTTCCAACATTTCTTATTACGATATTATTTATTGTATCTAACCCAATTCTTCTTAAGAATTGCTTTTTTTTACGCGCAACAATATAAATCATTTCATGTATTAATACATATTTTTGATGGCGTATTAGAATAATCGATGGATATTGCTACATTATATAAACATGAATTACATATCGTTCTGATGTGGGAATTGTTGATAGTGTAAATAGATAATTTGTTTACATAATATTTCAAATATATATATTTGTAAAAATGTATGGAATACTTATAACGATGATAATTTGAATTATAAATAAATAATATTATGATATAATGTTTAATGAAAACTATTTTTTACCACTGCAATAATAAATAAAACCGAAATAATTTGCATTAAAAAAACAACAAATGAATATGGTAATCTATAATTTAGAACACTTTCAAGCGAATAATGCATACCTTTCACCAACTAGCGGTCAACAATAACATTCATATTAGAAACTGAAACGAATCAGAAACACTGATCACGTGCAAAGCTCAAGCGATTTCAAAATAGTTTGAACCATTTGCATCTTATTCGTTCGAAATTCTTTTTGGTGAAGAGACTGATATCGATCGGATTAGAAACAAGAGTAATATCAAACTCATCGATCGAAATAAAACAAGATTATAATTTTTGCATTCTATAGCGAACGGTTACATATTCCAAACCATTTTGGGCCATATTCACTAACCACGTTCACAATGAGTTTATCATTCAATTAGAAAAATTCTACTCCATAAAAATGTTAATACCAAATATTTAAAAAAGTGATTTCACAGGTTATAATATCTATATAAATGTCGCATTGAGTTTCCTTTTCTATGAAATTATTTTACTGAAATTATTGAATTATAAATATATTTTCCGACTCTAAAAAAATGGTTACATTAACTTTATTTACCAATATTGCAAATTTATAGTTTCAGATAAGATAGTCATCAATTGTTTAAATAAATTAAACAAATTAAATTAATTAAACCAATAAAAGTTGCGGATAGTCCAGAACAAACGAAACTGAACGAAATGGAACAAAACTAGATACGGATTTATAAAAGACATATAATTATTTTACAAATGTATTTTATTTATCAAATATTAAAAAGCTAATACAATCCAAAACATTAATGTCCTTATAACAAGGTGACTAGGTAAAGGAACAATATGCACACTTAATGTGTAGAGAATAATAATAAAAAACACAATAGAGGAACAATAAAGGCCCTAAATACAAAAATGAAAATCTGAACCAACAAACCCAACATTAAAAAAAACTTGACAGGGTTCGCACTTATTTCCAGAAAGAAAATTAAAATGATTCAATATAATGCAATATACATTTTCAACATTTTTAAAACCACAATATTATTGCCATTTTCACGTTACAAGTTTTATACATGTTAATTTTCATAATACCATTTGAGCACCATTCAATATATTTTCGTTACATAAGATTTGATGTATACATGCGGACACATGGAGATACATCAATTAATAATAATCCAAACGAATATTGAGTTCATCAATAATGCATTACTATAGATAACAAACAGGTTTAATATAAAACAAAAAGATGATAACGATAGCGGCAGAATCTTACTGTTGGCTATTTATTTTGCAACACCTGACACTGTAATTAATGTAAATATGGTTTGGTTTAAAATCATCTAATAAAAACATTTCAAAATGTAATTCACTCCAAGTTTAACATATTCATAACATTTGTAGACATTTATTATGTGGTTATTGTTGACATACGGAATATGAATATAGATTGATATGAATGCTATATTCATTGACCTAAACTATGGATATATATATATAGATCTAAAAATACAAATACGAAAATATATTAAAGTACATGACATAAATGCTAACATATTGGGTATTCGTTAAGATATGTCGGCATAAACCACAATTATGTTATTAAAACCACACAATTAATAACAAATACATACAAATATAATTTTGAAACCCTCTAAGTGTCAGATAACCGGATGGCTTTCAATAAATTAATAACAACATTCCACATAATATTGTGATACATTAAATTGTAAATTAAATATTTAACATTATATTTAATATATGTATCTAATCAATATACTATAAGTCAATTATCAGATATATAAATATCAGGGTGGCCACACTGGTCAGCCAAAAAAATCAAGTGGGCCTACATAGATAAAATTCAAGTACATTTTCCCATATAATTTCAATATTTTATAACTATGTTGTAGGTACCTATGTAACTCCAAATGCTCAAAAACATGTTTTTAAGACAAAAGAGAAAATGTTTTATTCAACATGTACATAAGATATTATTCATATAAAACTTCTCCACTCATTCCAATCTTGATCCTTCTATTATTTTTTATATGAAATGACAATAAAAATAAACACAATTGAATTTAAGATATAATTAAGTACGTAAAACATATTTCCGAACAATTTTCTGTAAGACCTTTTCATATGATTTATCTGTATAATTTTTTTCTTTCTATATCATGAAAAAATTTAAGTACACAATTGAAAATACAAGTACATTTTAGTATTTTTTTGAAATTTAAGTACATTCAAGTACATCAGTGAAATTCAAGTGAAACCCTATAAATTATTGCTTGAATATGTTGACAATTGAAGTGAATTTCGTTTTTGAACCCATTCGACTGATAAACATAAAGTGTTAACGATATCTCAATACAGTTCAAACAGATTGTAGCATGTCATATTGAACAACCTCAATCGATTACACTTCGTGCAGATCATACTAGGTACTAATAAAAACAGAACGCATTCTGCTTCAGCTATAATCATATAGGTCGTGGGTCACTTAACGGTCTAGAAGAAGGTACATGCCCCATATTTATTGTTTCGGATAAGAACAGTAAATGATATCGCAAGTCGCTTTGTTCACTAACAATTCTCTTATAGCAAACCAAAACACCTTGCTGATGATTTCTCCAGTAACGGGTTTAGCAACATGTTTAACCAGAATGTTTGAAACATTTTCAAATAAGAAAAGTGTAATATAAAGTAGAATGTAATATTTATTTCACGAAACTATATTGTAATCACAATATTATGCAGAGTATTTAGTATTGAATTGTTTTCTTTAATTGTTTTAATTATCATTCTTATAAGCCGTTTATAAAAAATGGATTTATAGTATTATTTTTTAACATCCGGCAAGAGTCTCATAATTTTGCTACAATCACAAAAAATCCGCAGCTTCTCTTCAATGTAAATGTTTTCCCCTTGCTGAAATATTAATATAATTTATTTACGTCAAATAAATGCATAAAATTAATGTTATCTATTTCAACATATACACACAAACAATATTAGAGATTACCATTTCAATATCACATTATCACAAAATGTGGGAAAGAATCAACATTTTCTTTCATTTGTAATAAATTACGTCAGTGTTCACCTTTAAGGATATTTTACTCCTTGTACTAAAGAATTATCTAATTTCCTACTACAATATTAAGGTAAAATCCTAACCTTTTCATAATTTTTTTACAAAACTATAATAAAATTCCTAAACTTCAAAGTGCATTCTCGCCAAAATATTAATAACTACTTTATGAAAAATAATAATAAATTTTTTAATATAATCATACACATATTTCAGCTCCTTAAGGAGTTTCTAGAAATATTCATGACAACTCCAGGCATCTTCATGAAATCACATTTCAAGATTAAGTGATATTAAAATGGCCTCGTACACCGATAGAAAATATGCGCTATGACACGACAGTACACTAACAAGATTAAAAATGGGATACTAATATTATATCTATTTACATTCTGGTCACTTAAGCTTGCTCAGACAAGGCATCATCTGCTCATCCACTGACACTGAAGATTCAACAGCTGGGGACAGCCACACCAGCCACCATCTTTTCCCCAAAACTTGCTTCCAATTGGCCCCCCAACTACCCAAATCAAAGTCCAGAAATCCCTTCTTATGCTCCCAAGCGGTCTGTCCACGGGCCAGCTGGCGAAGCTGCGTCACAAGTAGAGCAGTGATAATCAACGTGAAGGCCATCCCCACGGAAGTGAGTGCCGCGATGATAAACTGGGCCATGGATAATGCGCCAAACACGATGAGAAAATGCGGCGCCAGTACACACAACACGAGGTGTAGCAGCCCCTTCTCCGCCTCTAGAACTCTGAGAACGAAGTCCAGATTGAATGCATTGCAGTAGATCCCCGCTAGCCAGGTGTACACCAACATCATAAGGTAATATCGATAATTGGCCGCGCCAACACAACAACCAGCAAACCAACAGTGGTGGTCGTGACGCAGAATACAGACGCTACAGAAGGGACAGTGATGCGAACGATTTGGCACTGGGAGTAGTCGACACCGTGAGCACTGTCTAAGTTGCGCCGCCGGCAAGTGACTGGCCAGCAAGGGGTAGGCGGTAGCGTCGGTCTGGGTTCTCACGAGATAGTAATAGTTGGCAGCGGCACTGTAGAACAGCCAGATACCAGCTAGAGCGTGACGGAGGTTTGTAAGACAGAGAACGTTTTCCTGCCAGTCTGGATAGTAGATTGGGAAGATGATGACGAGTTCGTAAAAGAGGCAGAAAGGCACCCCGATTAGAAAGACCGGCATGAGGACAATGTCCCTACGACTGGAGCATTGGAACACCTGTCGCCAGGGTTTCGTCTGTAGTTTCATGTGTAAGTGTGTTGGTGCTGAAAGATAGAGGCAGTGAATACTTCAATTCATAGACGAAGAGAAGATGAGTAACGATTTTTTTCGAAAAAGAGTAATAATTTTTGGTTTAATTAATAATAATACAACATATTTTAGGTCAACAGATATTTCGGTAGATCGAGGAATTTGCTTCCTGGCATTTTCTAGACCCTCATATTTTTAATGGTAAAATATGTTTTATAAGTAAAATAAATAGCCGCTTGAGTGAATAATAAAAGAAAGTGTTTAAACGAGAAGATATAGTACAGACATGAATAATACCATATATTGTAAAGGGACCACTATATAGTTACGACGCAAGAAAGCGAGGGAAAACAGTTGAGTTCAGGTTTAAATAAACTTATTAATGTAGTTAAGTTACAAGGTCACAATACAAATAAATAATTGAATTACATAGACAATAAATAAAGACAGTAAAGATAGAATACCACATTACATATATTACAATAAAATGTTTATTATATAGTGATCAAAATAAAAAGATAATTTAAATGTGTCACTTAAAATTAGACAATATATTTATAATACTTTTTATTTATAATTGTTTTAAATTAATTAATTTATAATACTTTTTAATATATTATTTATATAACAATGTATAATTAACGGTTATTTTTTTATTGTAGAACGGGGTGATTTGTTTATTAATATTTAGTATACAATATTTCTATAATTTGATTTTATATTTCACTATTGTTTTCTTTATATCATGAAATTTATATAAATGGTATGATAATATTAGTATTACTATTTAAAACAATAAAAATATCACATTTAATTGATAATAGGATATAAGTTTAATTATCATAGCACAGACAAGTGGAAATCGTAACTTTTATAATTTAGAGACGATCTATTTAGTCATAATTTAAAAGGATCAGAATGTATGTATTTAAACGGACCCAAAACTATATGCCGATAAAAGTATACAAGTCTACAAATCACTTACCAGAATTTAACTGAGAGAACATATACTTATAATTACAACATACTACTTTTCCGTTGGTTCTCGTTTGGTCAACATCTCGCTGGACATATTTCGTACTTATTAGTGCTCCTCACCAAATCATACATATGTAACACGTGTCTAGCTATACTAAAATTTAGTAGTATTTACAAATGGTTAACTTTATACTATGAAGTTAGCAATGATTTGATTCAATGTGTAAGAGAGATCAATTGCATAAAACATGGTTATCTGTGATAAGAAGACAAGTATTAATATATATTGGTCTCTAGTTATTATCTACATAGTAAATCGATTATGTTTCAATATAACTAGATTATATGCAAATGATGTCTCTTATTGAGTTCTGAAGTGAGACGAACTGATTATTGATGTTACATACGTGTGGTTAAACAGGCATACAGAAGGACGAAGGGACGATAACCTTTACAGATCTCTCTCTACTCTCGAATATAAAATATAACATGTTGAACGTCTTGTGACATTGTTTTTTTAAACTGTTAAACATATTATAATTACTACTTATTTTCTTCATAATGATACTTAGTCACTATAAAATCTTGATAATCTGTTATTATAACTGAACATTTGTAATACATTCATCTATCTATTCATTATAAATTCCTATGAATTTTATCAAATAAAAAAGACTCCAGAAAAAATTTAGTAATTTTTACCTGTTCTGTATTTAGAGAAAATCTTCACTGAATGAATTGTTATTTCAATACTGTATGTAGCATGAAATGAAAAAAATTAATATTTTGCTTTATTATATATATATATTTTTTCATCTAGAAATAATATTTTACTATGAAGTTTTTAAACATTTAAAAAAATCATTATACACAGTTATTCAAATGCGTTTCTGCTAAATTTTGTACCAGATATAGATAAAATAATATACAACCTTTAAAGCCTCTTGTCAATTCTATTCCCAATATTGATAAAATTTCATGGATTGTTAAAAAATCCTTAAAATTACAATTTTGCTAATAACTCCTAAAACGTTAAATTTGTGTAGTTCTATTTGTGCCATTCTATTATCAGTTTAATTCTATTGTAAGACAAAATGGCTAATCAATGTTCTTTAAGCATGCTGTGGAAGTTTTCATAGAATACCGAGCTTCTGTGTGTATATATATATCGGTTTATATGCAATTTTAAATTGTTCCTAATGAAGAATACTTGTCTGAAACTAAAATGTTTGTACTTGATTGATTTTATACTATTTAAAACATTCTCCTTATGTACAATAATAATACAGCTTTATTTATAACTTACTTTACAGTACACAGTATTCACAGAATGGCTAAATTAATAGCTAAACAGTGGCGTATTATTAAACATACACAATTCATATTACAAAGTCACATAAAATCGGTGTTCTTGAAAAACAGACTATACCACTTAAACTACAATGTTAAAAATAGAAACTACGTGTCTATCCTGAGAAACACAATTATTTCATTCCAATTAATTAGTTTATTTTGTTAAGTCTTGATGCAGGGAATCAAGGACCACTTAAAGAGGACACTTGACTGCATCTCCCCTTGAGAACATAGACGGTCTAATTCAAGAGAATACGACAAAGCAAGAATTTTCAGGCACATGTTTTGTTCAACTGAATGAAAACTTTTATTAAAACTAAAACATTATTGCAATCATCAGAAGGATTGATCTTTATATAAAGTGCAAAAAGTGATATCTAAATGACTGTTAAATAAACTCTTTATCCTACCTACTACACTAACTATGTTCCAAAAAACTATAAAACAGAAATATGATACACCTACATTATAAAATATATTCACCTAATTTTTAACCCGCCTCTTCCACCGACAAACAGTTGAATATAATTTTTTGACAGCTTTTAATCTGCGTTTAATTATTAAAAAAATAAGTTGATTACGACTTTAATAAACCAAGCAAATTATGTATCATTTATATTGTTTTCGATATATTTATTGAATATAAACATCATTGCTGAATCGCATGACCATGAATGTGTACTTGAAACCTCATTGAGAAATGTTCAGATAGAACAAATGTTAAGATTTTAACATGTTCTCATCAGAAAATAAGAGAGAGGCAGAATACTCCCCTTCTCAATTTGTAAATGAACTAAAGAAAATTATTTAATTGGCATCATTTTCGAAAACGCGTAGATGTTAGAGTATTTGATATTCAACAGTAATTGCTATTAAAATATAATCTATACAACATTTTATTAAATATACATTACTTAATAAATTGAAAAAGGAGTAATATTACTAAACTATCACTGTCCCTCATTAATGGTCTTTAAAATTGATGATATTATCACACTTGTTTTAATCTATTATTTACATCTAAATTCCGTCCGTTTTATATCTAAGATACTTATAAAAGAGGTCCCAGATGCATAGAACATCATGGTGGTTCCATTTTCCTATGAATAGAGAGGACATCACTTTTTCGAGAAAAACAATCTTCCCAACCAAACTGGTTCTGGGACACCCTTCCTCACAGATTACTATTTTATCACTTAAAGGGTCACATTGAAAACGTCCGTTAGAAATAATGTGAAGTACTATTTAATTAGTACTACAGTATAAAACACTTATGACAAGCGCAGCACTGTAGCCAAGACAACGTTTTATTTAAATACATAAGATAAACCTCTAACATAACAAGGATCAGTTAAAAGAAGCGTATCTTAAGTACTGGTTCCTTAGATATTTTTATAAGTGGTTTAAAACATACTGTTTAGTTGTAGCCTACCATATAGCTGAACGTATACTTCTAATAACATCATGATCAATGATGCATAACAAAATGCTGTAGAAGGGAACAAACTCTGCGGTTGTTCTCTTTTCGTTCTCCACATTATAAAAGTAGTATAATGCGTTAAATATATACATCTTGATTACAGAAAGTTCCTTTCAATGCAGCACTTTAGGCAATCGTCCTAAAACTCAAATAATTTTTTTTTAATTTGAATCAAATTTTAAAATTCCAAAATAATTATTCCCAGTGCCCCAATTTTGAATTACTGAAGAGGTTAACAATAAAGTGAGATCAAATAATTAAAGTACAATTATCTTCTAATGACGTTCTTAGACATTCATAAATCCACTAGTAGGGTTAATGAATAAAATATTTCACAATAAAATGTATGTCTGCTGTATGTTTATGACGAATATTATATTCTTATAGAATACTTTTTCACAATATGTCAAAGTGGGTTGAACAACACAGCCAACAAAAAATCGACAGAACTAAACAAGATTATTTCTAAAAGCATGACACAAAAATAAGAATTAAAACGCAGACTAACGAAAAGAAGGTTTATTATCACAAAATCAAAAGTTATGTACAATATGATTTACAATAAAATACATTTAGCCTATATACAGTAATAAGCTACTCCCAAAAATAGTAGTAGCGATGTGCAATAATACAGAATATTTATAAAATATTAGCATACTAAATATATATCAGCAGCATAAATTAACCCTCCGACAACGTTAGATCCAACTTATAAACCGTAATCCGGCCATAGAAGTCAGTACTCTCCTCAAACACAAATCGATACTCTCCGTAGGCTGTGGAGTGTCCTCGTAGAACCGGAAAGGTCTGCTCCTTGTTCGTGTCCTCAGGATGAAAGGGAATACTGACAATTGAACCACTCTTGTCGCTCTCATCGTCCGCTTGTGAACACTCGATTGTGCAGGTTCGTCCGGCAAATCCACCCTGACAGTGAAAGTGATTTGCATTATTTATAAATAAAATGGCGTAGATAAGATGTTGAAATAAGAGTATTTTTTTGCAGAAATGTATAGGGAATACTGTTTGTAAAATTTGAAATGATTCGCATTGTAATTGTTATTAGGAAGGAAATGTCAGCAAATTAAATTACTATTTCTTAGATAGCACTCAATTATATATTTATGGATAGTTGAAAAAGATTCGAAATATTTCAAACATTTGAATGTGAGTTTATATCAAATAATAATGATTGTTAACTATTATATTTCTGGAGAATCTCATCGTATAATATATTATCTCCAGCGCTTACCTGGAATTGTAGAAGCAGTGAATCAACCCTAACTGGCCTCCTAAATCGGATCAGAATCCACTGCGGCGAGCCCTGATCTGAGTTCCAGCAAGTTTCCAGACGACCATCGATTAGATGCTTCTTGCCAAATTCGCGAACATTACGCGCGAGCACCGAACTGACTCGCAACTCGCTCAGTTCATCAGTCCAACTGGCCGACATCGATGGTTGGCTCAGTCACGTCGACTGAAGGACCTAATAGACATGTTCAGAACAAAAGATACCTAATTAAAATCAATAAAAAGTCCCACAACACAAAACGAATTACAGGGAGACCACATTTTAACTACATATTTCTGAAAAATACTGGGTGAAATGAGGTGCAATTCCAGATATTAGAAAATAATCTTTTAAACAAACTATATATATAGCATGCTGAAACGAAAGGATTTCTCCTATCACCAAACTCGATTTTCCAAAATCAGGATGCAGAAGTTATGTAAGAAGAATAAAAAGTAGACACTTCTAATAAAGTTTTCAAATATATTTAATTGGATTTACAAGAGCTGAAGGTGAGCGAGGTTAAAGTTTTGAAATAATTGATATTAGATAATGGGTTCACAATGTCATGAATAAAAATAACAGTGAATGATGGATTTACAAAAACTGAAAGTGAGGGTGAATTTAGATTTACATAAAGAATTGGAGATAGGATGAAGCTAATACAGGGGTCCCTTGAATAAAATGTCATCATTTCATATTTAATGCGTTTATTTGTATAATATTTAATAATTGTAATAAATTCCGTAATCAATTGAAAAACTATTTACAATTAACCATCATTAACAATAAACTATTATGTATGTCATGAGGCATTCACCAAAGCGATATATTGAGATCTACATTTATAATTTCATGGATGCATTTTCTTTAACTTCATAACAATGTACAAGATAATCATAACATATATAAATTATTTGCATGGAAGTGGCGCAGCCAGGAAAATTATGAAGAGGGGGGGTCCACTCATATATGGCGCCATTTTATACAGATTTTGGATGGTTGGGGGCATCATTCGTTTCAAAGGGGGGCGCAATCATCCCAGCGGGGGGGACCCCTCT